>RJWM01007311.1:35483-78639 GCA_004363535.1 Dasyprocta punctata
TTTTTTTTTTTTTTTTTTTTTTTTTTTTTTTTTTTTTTTTTTTTTTTTTTTTGTCTTTTTGAGGCAGGTTCTCACTATGCAGTTTAGGCTGGCCTTGAGCTCATTTTGCAACTCAGACTGGTCTTGAACTTGCAACAATCCTCCGACCTCAGCCTCCCAAGTGCTGGGATTACAGGCATGAGCCACCACACCCCGCTACTGTATCATTTTTATTCTGCAAGGTCCAATTCTAATTTAGTGTCTTCAGTGCAGTCTCCACTTTTGATCACCAAGATCTAAAGGCATTTTTTAAAGCACAGTGAGATTTGGTCTATGTTAATTCTTGTGATACTTGCTAGCACCTTCTAATTTATACATATTTCATCTGTATTTTGCTCATAAAGATTCCTAAACATTTGAATATGTATTGTTGCCAAATTAGTTATGAGCTCCTGGAAGGTATAAACAGTGATTTATTTCATATGAAATAGGAATTAACACATTTTAAGTGATGATCTTTCCCTCCCAAAATTTACTTTTACATACTATTTCTTTCCTTGTGCTAATTTTCCCCCTGCATTTTGAATGGAAGGAGATATTCCTCAGGTATCACTGCATGCCTGGTTAGCTCTGAGATTTCTATGTAAGGTAATTTAGTTGAAGGAAAATCTGTGTCAAGAGTAGATAAAACTTTTTTAAAGCTACAAAATGTAGTTATATTCTTGACCTTGCTGAGTTGTACACATTTTAGAATCAAAAATACTAGATATCAGGAACACAAAACTAAATATCACATGATGCCTGCCTTCAAATGGTTTACTTCCAGTGGCTCTTGAGGTTCCTGAGGTGAAGGACTGTGAGAGGTTGAGAATATAAAGAAGAGACAAAAGCTGGCTTCAGGTGGAGCCCTTACTCTCCACCCTCACTGTAGGGGTGTTTATTTATACATTTAGCAACACAATGTCATGTAGTACCACTTTTCCTAGCAACCCATTGCTTGGATTGTCTAGGGGCTTGGTGCTTTTCTGGGCTAAAGGAGCTTCTTCATGTAGCATACTCCAGGCGTTCTTTGTTCTTTGGATGGCCATGCCCCAGCCCTGCATGTGTGATCAATTTCCAGCTTCCACAGTGTCCTACACAAAAACTTTCTATTTTTGAATCACTCAGTGAGTGGCATTTTATTGTGATAGATTTAGCGAACTAACGCATTCAGTGAGTCCTACAGTGAGTGTGAGCATAACGTGATTTAAAGAACACATAGCAGAAGGTCTTAATTCAGGTGTTTTTCAGTGTATTACAGAGACTATCAAGCAAATATCCTGTATGTTACACTCTATGCTAATTGAGTATTCTCTGGAAAATATTGCTAGATGTCAGTGGAAATTTCTTTCTACGTACATGTGTATTTAGACACAAATATGCCTATAATTCAGACACAATTTTGAAGATAATGAACTAAGGATAACTAGGATACAGAATGGCATTCAGAATTTGAATTGATGACCAGTCCTCTACAAGTGGAAATTTAGAGAACAGATTTGCAATTGCTAAGTCTTATGTGAAGTTACATTACAAAGACGAAAGAATCATTTTAGAATTATTTCTGTTGATTAGCTCTGCACAAAAATGTCAGTTCTTTAAATAGCTCTCACTGAAATATTTATCTGGCTTCTGTGTGAGCTGCATTATAATTCCCTTAATAGTTAATTCTCAGTTTGCCCCACTGAAACAATAAGAGTAAGTCTATTGGCACAGAGGATAAATGAACAAATCCTTCAGGTACTGGGGTAGTTTTCCTGGGCCATGGAATTAATTTTAGAGATACCCAGTGTGCTACAAGTACATGCACTGTCATAGGAAAGGAGCAGGGATATGACATGGAGCTTACACTACCCAGTAGCAGGATGAGGCATTAAAGTAAGTGCCCAGTACAATCAGGGATAAGTTGAAATATGCCCTTAGCACCTTCCATTGTCTATTCATCTGTCTCTGAAACTTTTCTGGATTTATTCCTCAGGTGCCCAAGTCATCTTTGATGTTGCCTGACTTTGGAAAATTATATATCATAATGTTCTGTACCCATCCCTCCTCTCTAGGAGTGCCAGAATACTTGTTTGCTAAAAGTATCTTGTTTTGCAATGAGACTCTTGATCTTGTCAGTTCTTTAAATAACTCTCACTAGAATACTTATCTAGCTCACACAGAAGCTAGATTAGTATTCTAGTGAGAGTTATTTAAAGAACTGACAAGGTCTTTCACATAAATGGTTATATGATTGAGAGACTTTAATGCCTTAATTCAAAGATATGACAATTGAATAATGGTGTTACAGCACAATGAGACTTAACTAAAGGATAGGTGAGTTAACTAAAGGAGAGGTGAGTAGTTTGCATGACCAAGACAGCTGCATGGGGACTGGTAAATGGGCAACAATGCTCTGTCTAAATGAACACAGCAGCTACTCATCTCAGGGCGGCCTTGGGTCCAGGTGTAGATCTCTGGATGAACATGCTTGAAATTAAAAACAAAAACTCTTCTCTTTAATAGTAGAAATAATTTAGCATATTTGTTCTACATGAACCAAAATAAATATATGCATTTATTTGTCTCATATACTTGTATATGTATGGAGAGAAAGAGAGAGGGAGAGGATAGCAGAGAGAGAGAGAGAAGAGAGAAACAGAGAATGAGAGAAAGCAGATAAGCCTTATTTGTTGTTACTAATCTAGAAAGAAAGACATTTTGAGATACTTGTTTCTGGCAATGAAGCAAGGTCAGTCTTGATTCTCAGCAGAAATCGATGAGCATTTTTACAAGGAGGATCAACAAAGTATGGTAGTAGAAGATGACAAGAAAATCAGTTTATAGTTTTCCATCATCCACTCAAAGATCAGCAACATTGTATGTCACTTGTCATTTTCCTATAAAATGAGAATTTCTTATTGTTTTATGTGATTTTATGATTGCAGCTAAGATAATACTTGTTTTCTGCTCAAGAGGCTCCTATGGAATAGGTTAAATGTTTTAAAAATTAAATAAATATTTTATTTAAATGTTTCAGTGGTAGTCAGACTGAAAACTAAAATCACATCTCTATAGACCAGCATAAGGGGAGAAAGATGAGTGAATCTGGCAAAAGAGAAACAAAACTTTCCAGTCAAATCACCAACCTGAGACCTGAGTGGAAGCAACAGAAAAACCAGTAGCTATGAAGAAATGGAGGACTGGAAATATAGCTCAGTGGCAAAGCACCTGCCTGGCAAGCGTGAGGTTGTGAGTTCGAACCCCGTACCATAAATAAATAAATAAATAAGCCGAGGATTTAGCTCAGCAGCTCAAGTGCCTGCCTAGCGAGCTCAAAGTCGTAAGTTTGATTCCCTGTTTAAAAAAAAAAAAGAATTGGATAAAGTAACACTGGTTATATAAAAAAACTCAGGATCTTTTCCTGACAAAATAAAGATACGTCAGATATGCAAAGACCAAAGGACTTAAGTACCTAAAAATCTCACTGGAGTGACGATTAGAGGAAGCACTTCAACAAGAAGAACAAGAATCCAAGGAGAAAAAGACAAGAAACAAAAGTAGTTGAAATAGAATAAGATGCTGTAGATAATGTAGTTACTACTGATATTAAAGAATTTTGTGTTTAGAAATTAGAAATAAAATTCCAGACATGGAAAGTGACGTGGATGAGTGTTCAGATAGCAGTTGCTATGCTCCATGCCTTCCTCTGGCAGAGTAGAGATAGAATATTAGTAATTTAGCTAGAAACATAAAATTACAGATTTCAAATTCACTCAAAGAAAAACATTATAAATTAACTGAATTTAGGAAAAAGAAGCAAACTTGTTTAACAGAAACAAAATTATAAAAGCAGAAATTAGTCCAAGTGTCTCAGTAATTAATAAAAAATGCAGTAGATATAGTTCATCTATTAAAAGAAATTATCAAAGTATTATAAATACATTTTTTAGAATGAATGTGTCAAAAAAAGATAAAACAACTGAAAAGCTGAAAATAAAGGAATACAAAATACATGCTGGACAAATGTAAATCAATAACCACTAATATTTTGGATCAATTTTGTCAAAAACAGTCTTTTAAAAGTGTAGCATACATAGCACTAGTAAGTAATTTATGAAAATTTAAGGAAAAAATAGTCAACATTTTACAAAATTTTTCAGAAAGTAAAAAAACATGAAACAGTTCTCCAACACGTGGTATAAAACTTACACACATTTGACAGAAACAATAGAGGAAACAAAAATTATAGGTAAATTCATTTCCTTTTGTTCTCTTTAGTTAGCAGATAATCTAATCAATACCAACTTTTTCCCTCTACCAATTCCTGAAAAAACCTAAGCCATTGTAAATGATCTGAAGGACCTCAATGGACCTTACATTTTTGCTTACATCTATTTCCTCACCAGAATATTGTGTCAAACAACTCTAGCTTTGCTAGTATTATTGTTTCTATTAGATTATATATTCTGAGAAGTAGGGTAGATAACTGTAAGTATCTTTGAAATTTAAGAGCTTCTTGGAAACTTTTTCTAGTGCTTGTAACATTCTCATAGTTGAAGAAGATGTCAGTACTTCTTGAATTCTGTAGTATTAGAAGCTTCTAGAATTCAAAAGCATGAAAATTATAGAAGGGGCTTTAATTGTTTGTATTAATAATAATAATTTTGTGCCATACTTTTGGACCTATTTATCTTTATTTTCAATGCACTGAAAGAAGATAACATTTGTAAAAACTCAGCTCCATCAATGATTTATAGTTTCACTTCATATTTTTTTAAACACAGCTGGGGTTAGTGGAAAGGTTGGTGTTCTAACTTTCACCTTTGCCTCCTTCTAACAGCAAAGGTATACTGACCTCAAGCACAACTGCAACAAAAAATTTTCAGTTTGGATTAATTTATAGACAGGTTTTCTGAGAGTTCTAAAATTCAAAATTATTTCACTTTCAAATATTTACAATATAAATGAATGAGTAACAATTTATTTACAAGTAATTCATCTGAAACAACTACTAAAACTACATGTGACATACTGGTAATTATAATATTGCATCATCAAAAATATATTGGCAGCATTGGAAAATATTCTTTTGAATTTGGATATGCCAAATACTTTTTAAAGATCTTTATAAATTCAACTTTATCTGTCTATAAATAAGGGTAGACTTTAGTATCCTATAAATTTTCCATTCAAAACTGTCAATTATGTAATGGAAATTAATATTGTATTATATCAATAATAAAAGTGATGTGAGAATACAAACATTATTTAAGCAAATACTTATTTTGTGTCTCTAGAAATGTTTAAGAAAAGGTAGACCTCATATTTAGACAGAACGGTATTCCTTCCTGGATGACCAAGTTTTTTAACTTCTATGGTCCTCAGTTAATTCATCTGTTGCACTGGCTAATATTATCTAACTTTATGGTTGCGAGGGGAAGATTTACTACAAAGCTTATAATTTTCTGATGTAAGGTAATAAGCTGGAAACACATTATTTTTATTAATAATTATCATAGGAACTTAAATACAACTTTAAAACTCTTAAACTTAGTGATCTACAGCAAGAGAAAATAAGAATGAAATGTAAAGTGAGCTAAAAACAAAAATGGATCCTAATTTGTGTCTCTATTTTAAAGTAAGTACATACATTTATGACAGAAAATAGATATAGTGAGAGTAAATATAAATAGTACAATGCTCATCATTAAATCAAATGATTGGTAAGTGTGATTTAAGGTCACTACTTTCTTAGTCAGATGTGTACTGAATGGAACTGGAACAGCAAGACTGTAAACTTCAGAACTGTTTTTTAAATGAAATGGTTGACTTTCTAGTATCTGATCATAGAACCAACTGTCCTTGCAATTGACTCTAAGATATCCATTTGTCTCATAAACAATCCCTAGTTTTTGTAACAGAGACTTTCTTTTTTTTTGGAGGGTACCAGGTATCAAACTCACAACCTTGCACTTGCCAGGCAGGTATATATCTCTGGCTTCATTTCATTTATTTTTGATGATGATGCTGTTTCTCAAAATATTATTGAGAGACTTTCAGCAAGGCCTCTGAGGCATTGCGTGGAAGGCAGATGTTTTTCACTATCTTTGTTATCTAGACAGAAGATAAAAGTCAATCTGATAGAGTTGCTCCTGGGTCAAGGTGAGGCCAATGAAAGTGTTAAAAACAAATAGCCTATAATGAAAAAGATCGCATACTACTGAGATGCTACCACTTTAAGATGAAGAGTGTGCTTTCTTTGTGATGTTTGCATCAGAATTCTTTATGTTTGTTTGTTCTTTCTTTTTTCTTTCTTTCTTTTTAAAATTAATTTTATTGGCACATTTTAGATATACATAATGATCACATTCATCATGGGAAATTTGTACTGGTATATATTAAATCTTCATTTTTCCTCAATCCCCTAATCCCCTCCCTTCAACCTCACTTTCCCTCCTTATTTACAAAAGCTTTGTTAACCCTTTTTCTTTTCTATTCTTTTTTTTCTTTACCTTCCTTTCTTTTCCCTTCCCTTCTTTTCCCTTCCTTCTTTTCCTCCTGCTCACTCAGAAAGTGAGTGTCTTTGAAGTTACCCATTGTGGGTTGCATGGTTTCAAAGCTAGTAAGACAGAATTTTGCCCTTTCATTAATTTAATGGCTTGAGTGTTTGGCATGGATATATTAGAGAATCTTGGTGAGGCCTCAGAAGCCTGAAAGTTAATTGGAGGAAATGTTGTATTGCACATTATCATGTGAGAGTACCAAGTGATTTTCTTCTAAATGAACTGACAGGACAGTATGAATGACATAGCCAGGAGTAAGAATTGTTTTAGATGAAACACCATGCTACTTAATACAAAAGTTTACGAAATACTTTTGATAATATTAGAACAGGTTTCTGATATGGTAGACAAAAAGTCACAAAATGGTAATGTTATATAAATTAATTTGAGAAAATATATAGAAAATGATAACAATCCAAGGCATAAATCATTATCTGAAAAGTGACACAATGGGTGATTGATTTTTTTCTGTAATTACAAAATTTCTAGAAGTCATCCAAAAATGTATTAAAAATAATTGAAAGCATTGAAAAAATTCAGTGTGTCTGTTACTCATAAGAAAGAATGGTAAGAAAATGCCTGCTTATTGATATTAAAAGCCAATATTAATCTTTAAATACCCACAGCAGAAACCTTAGTCATGCTATGACCATATAGGCTGGTGCCTGAGTCAAAGTCTCAAACAGTATAATAGGGATCTAGGATGAACCCTGTAGTTCAACCCTAGAATATTAAATGGAGTTCAACCTTTTACAAAAAAATCTTTGTGACTTAAAGCAATTAATACAAGCTTTTATTTCCTCACAATTGTAAAAATACAATTACACAGTTATGTAATTGTATGAACAATAATAAAGCATACCTCACTGGGTTTTATGAGAAAGGCAGGAAATAGCTAGACAAAGCTCTTTCTAATGTCTTATACAAAACTCTCAAAATAGTTTACTAATCACATGGCCCTGACGGTGGCTCTTTGTATTTCACTTGTATTATTTTATATCTCTGCATTTGACTTTCTGCTGATATAAAATTATTCTAAGTGCCATAAATATTATTTGTTATGAATAATACTATTTATTGAAATTTAATGATCAATCATTAAATTCTATACACAGAATGGGTTAAACGTAGAAAAACAGCTTAAAACATTAATTTTTAAAATGCATCTTAGGGAAAAATGTTTCATGTTGCTAATGCAGTACCTTAAGAGTGGCAGCAACTATTTTGTTACTCATTCTGTCAAGAGGAGACATCTAATCCATTGACCCTTGTGTCTCAATTGGCCTTAGTGACTGGTTGACCAATAGAGCACTCTTGAAGTGAGATGCTCTGAGACCTCCAGGGTTGGGCTTTAAAAGTCTTGGAACTTGTGTTCATCTCTCTTGGAATGCACTTTTCGAACCCAGGCATTACGTTGTGAGAAGCCCGAGACGTACAGAGAGGCCACATACGTATGCGCAGTCTCAGTACCCTCTTTAGTTGATCTCCTGGCAGGCATTAACTTCTAGGCATGTGAATCAGCCAGCTTGGCTATACAAACCAGTTGGGACATAAGCATCATCATCTGTCTTATGACAACTAACTGTATCCATGGGAGAACTAAGTTCAGTCACAAACAGGATTGGTGACTTGTGTGAGAAGCAGCTCTTGAAAGACAATTGTGGTCTGAGTTCCATCTAACACAGCAGAAGAAAGAAGGAATGTGCTTTCCATCTTTGCCACAACAGAAGAAAGCACAATCTCAAGGGTATTTCTCAGAGATTGCTTTGTGCTGTCTGCAGTTGACTGTGGCTAACTCTTAACAGCTGTCAGGAAAGTTAAAAGGAATCAGCTGGCTGGGTACTGTAGTAATAGAAATAAAGTAGAAGTGGTTGCAGTGGGCAATCAGTACTTTTGAAGTTTTCAGGGTAGAGGATGGATGATTCTTTCCCATAAGCTAGGGGCAAAATAACATAAAAATTAACTGAATTGGAATTTTTTTAAATGCTGCACTGATAGCAACTGCAGTGACAGTTTGACCCATAAAGAGAGCCTCTCTTGATTGGACTACCTGAAGCGCAAGGCTGAACCTGGGGAAAGCAGCCTCTTCTGACAAAATAGTTAAACAGCAACACAGAATAAAATACACTAGCCTCATGTTCTCATTGTGAGCCTTGGAGGAACTCACAAAAGTTTCAATGGAAAAATGAACAATTTTATATAACTCCACAGGAATTATGAAAGCACTCTTAATTTCTAATAAAAAAGAGATTTTCAGACATACTGAATTTTCCCTGCCCTGAAGTGTGGTCTCAACTACTCTCCTAAGATATTTGGTTTCTATAAGTGAAAAATAGTATCAATGATCAAATATGTGGGTCAGTGGATCCATATATGATCATTCCAGAAGAGTGCTAGTGGTGGTCAGGATGAAACCATTATTAGGCTACTGTAGTCAACATTTGTGAAATATATTTAAATCATGAATTAACTCTAATATATGCAGTTTAACATTACTGTATCTTTTTCAGTTTTTCCAGTATAAAAACTTCAAATTCTTTTTCTTTATAACATAGTGATTTAATGTTTAATCCATACCCAAACTGCATTTCTCAATTATAATTATTTATATTTCACTGATTATCATGTTGTGGTCACTTTATCAACAGGGTCATAAGGAATTATTGTAATTACTGAGAATGGAATCAGTTCTGACCATGGAGTCTTCCTCTGATATATCTGGTAGAGAGAGATAAAGTCCTCTGCTACAAGGAGCATAAAGTGATTGAGGAAAATTCACAAAACATTTCAAAACAATCAACAATAAAATATTCTAAAAACTATGCCAAAGTATGTAACATCGTATCCGAATTGGTTCCAACACTGCTCAGAACAGATACGTCACATTTCCAGGAGGACTCTAAGCTCCATTTCCTGAGCCTCAACTATGATTAGGGGCCATCCAGTTAGTTTTGAAAACTGTTACTTTCAAATCCTTTCCCCTAACATTTTGTTAAGTTTCCCTTTACAGTAAGAACTTTCCCTGAATATTCCTTATCTTCTACTCTTTCAGTCTTCTGGTGGGGAAGGAGAAAAGGAATCAGATGCATAATTGTAAATTACTATGGGAATACAGAGCTAAGTTAGTTAACACATTTACAAGGGAAGCTGCTCAAACAAAAACAAAACAAAACAAAACAAAAAATGTCGGAAATTTAGCTCAGCAGCGTTAAATGCCTGCCTGGCAAGTGCAAGGTCATGAGTTCAATTCTTGGTACAAAAACAAAACAAAAAACAAGCTTGGAAGCCTGAACTACACAAGTGGAGGTTGCCCCAGGAAAGAGAGATGGAGACTGTGTTATAGATAAAGAGAATAGGCAGTTCAAGGTCCTAGAAGAAGTAAGGTCCTAGAAGAAGTAAGGGAAAGAACAGGCAGGCTTCACTGAAGCTTTGACAGTTAAGAAACAAGGAGGTCTTGAATGGACAGGAGGATAATACTGAAGGGAAAGAAGGGAGAATTAGAAGAAGGCCACCGTGAAAACCCTACGTATCAGTCAGTGCTTATTAGAGAAACAGATACACACACACACACACACGCACACACACACACATAAGAATTTACAAGATTGATTACAGTGGTTGCCCACAGAATGGAGCATGGAAGAGTGTAAAAGATCTACCTGTGCACTGGAGGCCCAAAGGATTCAATTGAATGCCGGGAGCTCACTGTGTTGTCCCATGGGAGTCCCTATCAGGAGACTGAAGGGTCTGCGATGGAAGCTGAAGAGCCTGCACTGTAAGCCAGCAGACAACACACAAAGTAAAAGAAAAGACTGGAGCTCCTTCAAAGAAACAGAAAACATCCTTCCTTCTTCATTTCACTTTTATAGGATTCTGGCTGATAATTCCACACACTGAACCAATCTAGTTGGGTATTTCTTACTCAAGTTGATACAACCAACTATCATACACTATAACAACATTATTCTTTGTATAGTTTAGAAATTGTTCTGCAATATTGCAAGACTGAAAGTGGGAAGTTGGCCTTACGCAACTGTCCAAGGGATCTAGAGGAGAGAATGGATACAATGGTGGTGTGGTAGTTGAGAAAAGAAAAACTTTTGGACAAGTGATATTAGCTGATATTCTTACCTCATTATATTTCTGTATCATTTCTTCCAAAATGATTACTCTAACAACAAGGGCATTTCAAGGCAAAAATATCAAAGAAAAAGTAACTAACATAGCAAGAGTTGTAGAGGTGCTGGCCCTTTCTTATTTTTCGTGAATTTCAATGGAAATATATCATTATCTTTTGTTTGCATGCAAGTTACATATTGTCGACTATACATTCTGATCTTTGGAAGCAGATCTTTCAAAAATTTCTTGAAGAAATTCACCTAGTGAATCCAAAGATATAGTTGATAACATTTAGAACAAAGAAACTATGATTATGATCAGAAGAACAATTTAACTGGTAGTACTGTGGTGTAGGCAATTTTCCAAATTTAGAGAACAAAGAAGAGTCATAAAATTAAATTTCTATAAAGAAACAGAAGACTGGTCTCAAGAGAGAGGAACAAATACCTCAACACAAACGTGGCGATAATTAGTGACAGAACTCAGATCTGGTAACTTAGTAGTGGAGATCAAATCAACTGGAGCTATGTCAAGAATTAAGAGAAATCATAGTTTAAAGAAATATTTTTAAAGTAAAAATTAATGAAAACACTCTGATGAATGCAATATAAAAAGATTAAATAAAAATGATATCACTGCTCTGCTAGGCCATATTGAGTTCAAAAGCAAAAGGAAAAAATCAATAATAATAATCCTACCATTAAGAATATTTGCTACTCACAAATGACTCTACCAGAGTCATTTTTACGTGATATATTTACAAAACAATGCCAATTTTATGTAATATCTTTTCTATGCCATTTTTTTTTTTGCTTCCAGAGAAGCAATCTTCAAAGGATAGTTTAAATGATTTTTCTATCATTATCACGTACAGTGCTATCAAAAGGAGAATCAATTCAACAAGTGCTCTTTGAAAGTTTTTAATCATGTAGTGTGACTCTTATTTATTAAGATAGACATTAGGGAATTCATTGTCAGGATTTTACCTAAGAAATACATCAATAAGTGTCACATTTTGTGTTATAGAATCATATGGTGTTTCTTCCCAAATAGACAGAAAGGTAGTAATGAATCTTAAACTTCTAATACATACATACTGAAACTAGTTTTCTTTTCAGTTCAAGAATGTAAGTAATCTGCCATTGTTCAAATAATTTTTGAAGGTTTAGGTAAATAATAGCATCAAGAGAAGTTTAAACAATTTCTTTATGTAACTATATCCCTTAACATAGATTAATTCTAAAAATGTTTATAACATTAAATCATAGTTTGAACTTATCTGCAAGCAAAAATCTCTCAGACTTTCAACAATAATATCTCAAATTATACCAAAATGCAAATTGGTTGATTTTTTCTTCAATTAAACATATTACTCTTAACACATATTATATAGAGGTAGGTAAAACCAAACCACATTAAACATTTAAATATTGATGAGAAGTAATAATAATAAAATGCTAAAGGTGATATCTTTATTGCCAGATTATACAGGCTGTCAACAAATCATGCCTAGAATTTTTTTTTTTTTTTTTTTTTTTGCAGCACCGGGGATTGAACTCCCAACCTCACGCCTGTCAGACAGGCGCTTAAGTCACTGTGCCAAACTCCCAGCCCTGGTTTTTTTGAGGCAGGGTCGCACTGTATAGCTCAGGCCAGCCTTGAGCTTGTGTTGTAGCCCAAGCCGGCCTCGAACTCACAACGCTCCTTCTACCTCAGCCTCCCGAGTGCTGAGATTAAAGGCATGCACCACCACACCCGGCTCATGCCTAGAATATTAATGTTTTAGTTAACTGGGTGTCAACTCTGTATAATAATAAGACTAGCACCATTAGTGTCTTACTCCTCATGAAGAAAATGAAGTTCTTGGAGTATAAATAACTTGGCCAAGGATGCCTGGCTGGTAATTCTAGGGGGTGGTGGAACTAAGAGGTTGGCCTGTGGGGCACATGTGTATGTATGTGTGTCTGCATGCCTGTGTCTCTCTCTATGAGTTGTTAGACACACATAATGACTGTGTTGTCGATGTGTATAGCGGGGAGCCAACTACAAGCAGATGAAGATTCTCTTAAAAATACCAACTTCACACAAGGAGTGTAAGCATTATGTACTACCAACTCATATAGCAAAAGGAAAGGGGATCAAGGGATGGGTGGAAGGGGGAAGGAAGGAAAGCAAAGGGGATGGCAGAAGAATGAAGATGTGTTATGTATATTCACCAACTTCTCATAAGGATTGTAAACATTATGTATGACACCCATCTAGTAATGAGCAGAAACAATAATAAATTACATACAAGTGACAATGGTCATCTCTTCAGTACATACTGCTCTCATAATCTCACTTTCTTTTCAAGGTTTTGAATGTATTTCTTCACTGACATCAATTTCACAATTTGATTTTAGAAAATGGAATTCAAAACAGATTTAAGGGTTGCCAATGGAAGAGAAGAACCTTAGGGAGGTGAAGTGAAAGCTGAAGCACAACCTTCAAGTTTAGCTGGACCTAAGAGCAACTCGTCTTTCTTCATTATATTAACATTTTAAAAGACAGCATCAAACATGTATTAAACACTTTGTCTGATACTAATACAGGTTTAGTAGCAAATTTAATGAGATATAATTTACCATGCAGAACTATAAATCAGAGTAAATTTTTACATTTATTTCTACACTCTTCAATGAATAAATCACCATGATTTTTTTAGAGTAGAGAAATATTTAAGGAAAAGGGGAATTTTTTTATTGATATGAAATTAGTAAACTCATTAAGTTTCTACTGAGTCAATTTCTACTATGTCTATATCACACTGCTTTGTATTTTTAGCCATTTTCTTCATTAAAGAAATCCTACATGCAAACTCAAGCAGAAGCATGATTTTTTATTGCTTTTGCTTATTATTCATGAAGCTCTACAAACCTTCTTACTTTCTTTTTAGAAGTGTGTTTTGGTTGTGTGACAAGAAAAATGACATCATGAAAATTTGAGTAAACTACATTATGCTTGACTCTCACACAAAGCAGTTTATTGCATGACTCCAGGATTTGCCAATAACTATTTTCTCCAAATGCCCTCAGCACTATCCCTCATCATATTATACAATGATGAGACAAGGTAGGTACTAACTTCTTGTTTAGTTTGCTGCTATTTGAGATGAATGATTGCTGTCTTTCAGGATTGTCTGAGGAATAAATAAAATATGGAACAGCATTGTGCTTGATGCAGAAAACCTTTTTCCAAACTCAACTCTATTCTTCTCTGATCATTCCTGAAGAATGCCCACGTATTGTACAGCAAATCTTATTACCTTTGCCAACAGATGCAATTCATATAACTTGAATTGTTTCAGACACCAAAGCTCAGCCAGTCACTGGGCTAATTTTAGCTAAAAAATATTAAAAAAGAAAATTGTTTTCACAGTTAGCAGAGTAAGCCGTCAAAGGTCATCATTCCATTAAAATGATAATATGCATTGAGATAATTGTATTATTCCTACTTAAAACAGCATTTTATTCAAATATCCTGTGTTTTCTAAATTAATCTCATTAGAGTTCTGCTTTACCCAAAGAGTAATTAGACAGTGGGAAACTGGCTAGCATGAAGTGTCCATCTAATTTCTGACATGGATAAATACTGGGTTGATTAAAATATGTGAACATTTGTTAATATCAGAATCTCAAATAGTTCTTTAAACACCAAAGTAGTATGAAACGTCATGGTTTTCAGTATATATTTTGTCACTATAGTTGTATGGCAAACATAGGAAAAAGGCATAATTAGGAAAATCGCCTGCTTCAGAGAATTACTTTTTGTGTTTGATTTACATTTTTACCTAATACTCAAATTAATTAGAGCCTTTTGCCAGGAAAAGGATACATAATTACTGTCAAGTAGTAGATAACGTCAATCACTCCAATAAGAATGGAAAATTGTATTCACTGGTTGCTTGGCTAGATTTTTCACTTGTGATGTCCTATCACTATTGTTGTGCTAGGAAATAACAATGTTATCAGAAAATGAAATGACTAAAATAATGACACATATTAACTGTTCCCTTGGGGCTTTACTTCTAAAATAAGCACTTTCAGATTATAGTAAATAATGCTGAGTCAATAACTCATCACCCTATTTTTAATTATAATGAAATAGCATTTATAAATACCTAGTATGTCTTGTCATATTTGTGTCATGTCCTCTATAAAACAATACATGATAGAGAAATCAGTGTTGAGATCATTAGTTAGAAAATAAAGTCTGCCCTGAAATAAAATGTTCCAAAGAAAGTTGGAAGTAACTGTTCGGTTAGAGAGGAAAAAAAATGTTTGGTCACTTTAGTTAGCAAACTGATCAAGGATATTTCTTTCTTTTCTTTTACTCCTCTCCATTTCTTCCTGAATTGAAATTTTCAACCCCAGTGCTCTAAGGATGGGCAGAGGAAGTAAAGGCCACCCAGGAGGTGTAACATGCATGGCTGTAGAGTGCAGGGAGACAAACAGTGCAGGGAGGGCAGCCACGTGTGGGGAGAACCCAGGTAGGGAGTCATAGTAAAGCAGAAGCTGTAGGGGAACCTGGGGTGTGAATCCCTAGAGTGGGGAGTCAGAGTCTGAACAGAGTTGAAGAGATGGCCTAGCTCAGTGCAAAGAGGAAACTTGTCATTTTTCAGAGTTTAGGTCAGGTGACGAGATGGACCATGATTGAGAAAAGTTTGGATGTAGGGTGGCAGAGCCCAAGAGCAAGCGAGGTGTTCACATGGAGAGGAGGGGAAGTGTAGGTGTCAGAGCACGACTGGAGGGAAGAGATAATTCTGCACGCAGCATGAAGAGTGTGAGGAGGGTTCCCACCTGGACATGGCCAGGAGTGGGAAGGAATTGAGATGGAGCACACTGAGGAGGGCGTCCGTGTGGCTGTTGAGGGGAACAGTGTGAGTCAGAGCAGGAGCAGGGTGAATGGGGAGGCGCACCAGCAAACTTGGGCCATTTGCTAGGAACAGGGCTGTTAAGCAAATTAAAGATGAAAAAGTTAATGGAGACTGCATTCATGTTGTCAGAGAAGAGAGTTATAAATACAGAATAGGAGAAAAGAAGAATGAACCTTGAAGTTTTGTGTTGGAATCGAAGATTCCAGTATGATACGTGTGGTTTTCAAAATATGCAGCTGGATTTAGATATTGACAGAAGTGCACATGTGAGTGGAATATGTCTGAATGCATATTGTCATAATTTGTTTAAGTTTCTCCTTCAGCATTCATTGCTAGGGCCTGGTATAAATTGCTTGAAATCCAAATGTCATTCCCTTGGTCTTATTTAACTTCCTCCCTGTCTGTATGTGGTTTGTGATATGTCCTCCTTGTCTCTCATCTCACTGACTGAAAACTCAAACACACCCCACATACCGGCAACACTAAAATCTTTCTTGTGTTTAAATAAGCCACCACACAACCTCTGAGACAAAGCTTGACAGGTAATGTTGTAAACCTCAGTCGAAGAGATTCTCAAAAGTATTTATGCTTTAAAAGATACATATTCAAGTGGACATGTACGTAATGCTAAACATACATTAGTTCTCTTTTTCTGTCTCTTGACATTAATGTATCTATTTGCATATGATTTACCCATTCTTTCTTCAACCTGGACTATGTAACCAAATGGAGTGAAAAATATTTCTTTTTAAGTCAAGAAATACTTTTTAATCTTTTTCTTTATCTATAAAATGGTCTTAGGTTAGAACTACTTTATAGACATATATGGAGATAATACCTTTAGCATTCAATGGAAGTACTTTCTGAATCCACTTAAAATACATTAAATTCTTTTCCTCCTTAGACAGCGTGAAAAAATCTGATTATATCATCATAAGCTTCAAGTATTTTCTTGAAAATATATAGGACTCTTGGTCCCTGAAAAGAGACACTTTAGATGGTTTCACATTTCAGGTTTAGCTGGTTTCACATTTCTAAAAGCAATTACAAATTATAAACTCAAATGTGTTCAAATTTGATATGATTAAAATAATTTCAGAGTATTAAAATAACACACTGTTGAAAGAATACACCCAGAAATATAACAAAAGTGCAATTCAATTTTCCATGAATGAAATAATTTTACTTTAATAGGTATTGATCAAATTTAATACATTTATAAAACTTATAAAGTAGATTACATGTAAGTATTCATTTCCTTGATAAAAACTTTAAATCAAGTTGGAATTTTTAAAGTATTTAAGACATTACTAGGAATGATCAAAATATGTTTACTTGAAAGAAAACAGTATATTCAAGATTGAGCAATATCTGTTATCTTCCAGTACTGTAAAACTTTTTTAATCATGCCTCAATTTATACTTCTAAAATTACAATTATAAATATAATATATTGAGTACTGTATTTCTCGCCAGTCCATGGTAGGCAGATTCTATAGTTTCTTTAGTGTCTAATTTTTCTGCTTCCCTGTGAGACTCAGAACTTCCATTTAAACTCATCCTGAGATTTCCCCCTAGCTATGAACCTGATGATGGTCATGAAGTTACATGAGTGTATATGCTGAATACAAGAGTATATTGTTTTGTAAGACGTTTATCTCACTGGAGGTCTCTGAAGAGTGTTTAAGTAAATGACATCTTACTTTTTAACAAGGAGTACATGCTGTGTTAGCAGGCTCAGAGGGTTCAAGGAATCAGGATTCAAGATTTTCAAGTACACTTGAACCAAAGATTCTTCATCTTAAGTATCAGAAGCATGGTTTTTCTCTTATCAAAACTGAGACTTGCATAGGAAACTACCCTAAAATAAGAATAATATCACCACTTTTATAATCAAGCACTGTTTCGCATCCAGGTTTACCTTCTGTCTGGCTTCAAGAGATGATGATCTCTTTGAGTACTATTACACAAACTTTCAATTTTCAAGTGTTGTTTTAAATTCACAGTTAAGCCTGTTATTTTATCTTTTCAACATATAAATGGTGTATGGTCACAGTTGTCTAATTTCAATGGCATTTATTATTGCTATTTTGTGTGTCTCTCAAATCTCATAGACCTTGAGCATATATTCACCATACAGTATGTCTGAGCAGCCACACAGCCAAAACAAATCACAGACTGTCAGTATTTCTTCTATCACTCTTGCTTGGGCTATCACTGCCACTTAGCCAATAAGCCCACCAATTCTTCAGTGACATCTTTATTTTTTATTTTTTAAAGATTTTGAAAACTGAGTCAGGCACAATAGCACATATCCTAAATTTTTATTTTTATTTTTATTTTTGGCTCTCTGAGGCAGGATCTCACTACGTAATTCAGGCTGGCATTGAACACACTATGTAGTCCAGGCTGGCCTTGAAATCACCGCAATCCTGCCTTGGTCAGTTTCTCTGAGACACAGTCTGATATTCTTGTAGAAATAACTTTCTTATTCAGAATCCTCAGGAGAAAGGGAGTAAGTGAAACAGTATTAGACATGGGAGGTGATTGACATCAACATTATTAACAATAGCCAAAATAGGAACTCAAACTAAGTGTCCATAAGAAGAATGTGGTGTATATGCACAATGGGATATTGCCAAGCCATAAAACAGAATGAAATACTTTATTTGCTGCAACATAGATGAGCCTGGAGGGCATCATGTTAAGTGAAATAGCTCAGTAAATACAAACAGTGCATTTTCTCACATATTTGGGCACTGAAGTAATCAGTCTCATAAAAGCAGTAGGAGAATAGTGGACATAAGTAGATTATAGTGGATATCAGAGAAGAGTAGGGAGAAAGGTGACAACAGGAGAATGGCTAAGTGTACAAGGAAGAGCCTGGTTAGGGGATATGAAGCCTAGGGTTCTATAGCACAGAGGTTACATATGATTGGCAACAATTAATGATATATTTCAAAATAGCTAGCAGAGAGGATTTTGAGTGCTCACAAAACAAAGAAACTACAAATGTTTGCAGGGATGGTTATATTAATTTTCCTGTTACAAACAAGAACAAAACAAACAAAGAAGAAAATTTATCAATGATAAGCCTAAGAAAAGCAAAGATCCAGAGCTGCTGAGATGATAGTACCTACAATGATAGCTCAAATAAAAAATGACAATTAATAAATGTTGGCAAGAAAGTGGAGAAATTAGGATGCTCACATGTAGCTGGTGGGAATATAAAATGCTACCACTCCTTTGAAAAGCAATTTGGCAATATCTTATAAAGTTAAACATGGAATTACCACATGCCCTGGCAATTCCACTGCTGGGCCTGTGCTCAAGAAAACTGAAAACATATGTTCATGTAAAAATTTGCACATGAATGTTCCTAGCAGCATTTTCCAAAACTCATAACAGTCATAAACCTGAAACAACACAAATACACAATAACTAATGAATGAATGAGTAAAATGTGGTGTATCCATACACTACAGTATTAGGCAACAATAGAAGGAAGACAGCTTTTTGTACCCCTCTGTGCTATTAGGCAGATCTCAAGCTCTGGCTGCTTGGGGCTAAAAGGATGAGACAGAGGAAACAGAACCTCCCGTGTAAATGTTGGATCAGAGTCTGCTCAGGGCAGTTCCCCTGCAAAGGATCAGATGTGAATTTCCAGCAGCCAGCTCTGGGTAAATACTATGACAAGATGCCCCATCTCAGTAAAGCAGATCCAGACTGTGGAATTACTCAGACCAAAATAACTCTAAGAACAAGAGTTAAGTATACTTTTGAATTGTTTATTGCTTACATATAGGCTAACACTAGATTTCTGCATATGGTTTTGTGACCTTGTACCCTGACCTTGCCAAACCTGTTTGTCCGTTCTATTGATTTTTATGTAGTTCTTTGTAAATAAAAAAAGTTAGTCTTTTAACATGTATGCCCAAAAATCAGGTAAGAAGCGTGTCCCAGACGAGAGGAAATACACAGTCCTCCCATCTCCCCTGCGTTATTCTCTGGCTGTATGGAAATAGAACATCGCACTGAGCCTGGGTTTTCCTGTGGACATCAGGTTTCTGCACTGGTGTTCTAGGGATGAAAAACCCTACATCTCCTCCAAAATCTTCCCCTACAGGAACCTGGTGTAAGAGTGGAGAAGAGAGGAAAAAATAAAAGGTATACTTTTCTTTCTTCCACTTCTTATTTGAATCCATCAGTACTAGGGAAAGAATTCATTATTCTATTCCCAATTTTTAAAGAATTGTAATGCAGTTTTAGAGAAACAATATATTTTCTTCTTTTAAACATAAAATAAATTTAATTCCATAGTGTTATGCTACAGTTTGGCAGTTGGATGTTTCTGAATTACATAAATCAGTACCAAAATGGGTGAGTAGCACATTTTTAAAAAATGATTTTAAACGTGTTAAATTTATTATGTATGTTAAAAGTGAAGAATACTGAGGTGAACTTTCTTTCATAAGCATATTTTTTAAAATCCAAGGATCCAAAAAAGACAAGTGAATTGTTAAAATATATTTTAGAAGTTTAGGATGTGAAGAGATTTTTAGTATTTCCAATACATAGTTTTGTTAAAATACTTTTTCCTGAAAAAATTTTATTGAAAAATCAAATATAGTGTGAAAAACCCAATGTTTTCCAAATCCATGAAAAATAGATCTATAAAAAGGAAAAAAGAGTACACTTAAAATTGTTTCCTGGAAATATACTTAGGAATTAAGAGAGTTTTTTGGTTGAAGACAACATTTCATAACTTTTTAATTGAGAGTTTAAGGCAGAATTGTACATGTTTTGCAACTTTTCACCACATTTTCAAGGCTTCATTATCATTTCTCAAATTTCTGTCAGTTTGAATAATCAACTACCAAACCAATTCAAGAAATTAGTGGTGTTTTGATTTTGCATGAACAGTTTGATCACATCATGAGAACAAACAACATAAATATCTTTTTAAAAAATTAAGTGAGTGTCATTGCAGTACAGGAATGCAGATACAGTATTTTCATCTTTATTGAGTGAAAAATAATAAATTGCCCAAGCAATTTTTGACCTATATATATACCCTAGAAATCATTGCTACAATAAAGATAATAAACATATTTATCACTCTGCAAAATTTCTGTGTACGTCTTCATAATCTATCCCCCCATCTCTCTCTAGGTCTACTATCTGTTCCCAAGAATCCTCTCTGCTTCTTTCTGTTTTATGTATTAATTTGCATTTTATAGAATTTTACAGAAATAGAATCATACTCACTTTTGTCTGGCTTCTTTCTCTCTATGTAATTTAGATAGTCCAGTTGGTGCCAATGGTAATTTTTTTTCCTTTTCATGTATGGATAATGTTCTATCATATGGATGTGCTACAATTTGCTTGTCAACTCAACTGTTGATGGATATTTGTGCCATGCTTAGTTTGGAGTTGTTAAAATTAATTCACTGTAAACTTTTATGGGCAAATCTTTGTATGGATATATGTTTTTTATTCCTCAGGTAAACATCTAACAGTAGAAATTCTGGATCATGTAGTAGAACAATGATCCAGCATCATCCAGCTGCTTTTCCAAAGTCACATTTTACTATTTTACATTGATTTTAGTGAGTTAGACAAAGATTTTTTAGATGCAATACCAAAAAAATGTACTGTAAATCTTTTTAAATAAGTCAGATTTTATTAAATTGAATTTTTCTGTTGTTTAAAAGACACCATTAAGAGAATAAAAACACAATCGATAGATCTAGAGAACATATTTGAAAATTTTGTATGTAATAAAAGATGTATGCTGAATATATATAGAACTCTTATTCAGTAGTAAGAATGACCTTCAAAACAAAATGCTTAACATGTAAATACACAGTTCCTCAAAGAAGATACACAGATGTCAAATATGCATGTGAAAAGATGTCCAACATCATTAGCCATTTGGGAAATTTAAATTAAAACTACAGTGAGAAACTACTATGCATCTATTAGAATGGCTTAACTTGAATACTCACCATGTCAAAATTTAATTAAGATGTGAAAGAACTGGAATCATTATACATTTCTGACAGAAATAATATTTTAAGTGTCTATTGAGTGAATAAAATGTTAGTTTCTGTATTAATTTCATATTTTACACATTGACAACACTGAATAGTCTTCCTCACATCTCATTAACTACTTGCTCCCTAGGAAATATAAATAAACCTTATTCATACTTAAGGAATATTTTTAAGCCTTCTTTTATTACATAGAGTATTATCAAAACAATTCAAACAATTTCTTCCTTTCCTCCTATGAAATCACATTTCCTTTTCCTCTTTCCTTTTTGATTACCCCATTCCAGGTCATACATACTTTTCTTCTTCCCATCCTTACATGCTGGTGCTCTTTGACCTCTGTCCTAAACCTTGCTTTCTCCCTGTGCTATAGGTTCCATAAAGCAGTTAACCTCATCCAGTCTCTGTATTACAATGATTAACTGCAGTTGTTGCCAGATTGTATCTGTTCTTCTAATGCTTAAATCATTTCAGTTGCTTCTTATAACATCTAGATAGTCTTTTTAGAATGATAAAACTTTTGATAATTACAATAAGTAAATACACGAACAAACCTTAGACCTGACTTTTCCTAACACACATTTTCTTAACTCTTTTCTCGTGCACTTTAGTTCTAGTCCTACCAAATTCGCTCTTCAAGAGACAGAACATTTTCATACATTGTTCCAACTTCATGGAACATGATTTTTCTTTCTTCTTGTCACTTTTGCTTTGTGAACCTATGTTATTCTGCTTATTCTTCCACCTACTTACCCAACAAGAAACCTTGGATCTTCCTAGGCATGGTTGGATGTGTATACTCCAACCATCATTCCAATAACAACACCCATCATCCGATCATCCCAATAACAGCATCTAGTGATTGTAGTGACACTGAGTTGTCAGAATTCCTCATTAAAAGTAAAGCACTCTGAGGACATAGGTCATATCTGCTATCAACACCACAAGACCTCTAGGCTTAGAGCATAATATCTACTCAATTAATACTAGTTTGAATGTGTAAATTAATACATTAATAGATGAATACAAAAATTAAAACCTCTGTGATTGGAGAATGAGTGGCTCATAGGGAAGTAAGGAAACAGAAGCTAAAGTGTAGAAATTTATGTGCACAGAAACAAAGTTGAATGAACCTTTGGTAGATGAAAAAAGGTTGACTCAGTCAACTCTTATGAATAAATATAAAAGACTTTGCTGCCCTACTTCAAGGCAGAATGATATCACTACCTATATTTGTAGAAATCCTTTATCCATCAAAAGTAACAAATTAAATTCAACCAAGAAGAAAAATTTTAAAGAATTGAGTACAACTACATGGTAAACACAACTAAAACAGTAGAAGATGGCTAAAGATAAAAGAAAGAAGCTGTCTCATTGGAGTATGACAATCCTAAGTGAAAAAAGCATGACATATGTCTTAGCAAAAAAGAAGTTTGTCAATACCAAGTAAATATCAGAAAAATCATTGTAAAGTGAAGAACGATGAGAAGGAGAAGGAAAGGAAGGAGAATACAAACTAGGTAATTTTAAGTGCTTAAAAAAATCTTGGCATTATCAATTTGTTTTTTGTTCTTCCTTCATCTTTTATTTATTTCATTTAATCTTTTCCTTGTTATTGAATTGGAAGTTTCCTCAGTATTTTAAAGATTCCATTGGATGATAATGTACTTTTCAGAAAAGCGTATGGCACTCAATTTTATTCATCACTGTGCTATGTGCAATGGGAGATCAAAATGTAACATGACTTTGAAATTTAATCATTACCATTAATTCTCCTCACAGTTCTCACTCTTGCTTTGAACACATTTATCCCGTCCTTCTCATCACTTTCTGAAGCAGTTCTAGAAGGAGTCTTTCATTAGTGTCTTTATGAGCTGTGATAAAAGTACAGAAAATGCTGCTACCAAGAAACTTTCAACAGAAAGACAGGCAAATAAAAGCATTATGGTGTGTCTTCATTCACCTTATTCACCAGATCTAGCCCTCTGCAACTTCTGACTGCTTCCCAAAGTGAAAATGACCTCAAGAGGAACTGTTTTTAAGCAATTCACAGACATTGAGGCAGCCACGACAGTTCAACTAAAATCTTTCACGGAAGAGGCCTTCCATCACTGCTTCAGAAAGCGGCAAGAACTATTCTATAAGTGTATTTAAAGAGAGGGAAAGTGTTTTGGAGGAGATTAATAGCAATGTGTGTTTTACTGTAATTGTTTTTAATTTTTATTTTGTACCGAAAATTGAACTCAGGACCTTGCACTTGCCAGGCAGTCGCTTATACTGCTGAGTTATCCCTGGACTCATTTTAAAATTTTTAATTTATGGTACATTTTATCATATCTCATATGGAACTATTCATTCAGTATATGAATTTAATTGCTTATTAAGGATAATTAACAACTGCAACACATATCACATTAACATGAAGAATTATATCAATTTGGAAAACAGAAAAGAGAGAGGGGGATTGGATTATCCATGAAACTAACCAGTAATGAGTGTAGGAGGTTTTCAGCAGGAAAGTGACTTATTCATCAGTCCTTTTTTGATTGAATCGTTAACTCCTATTGAATTTCATTCATGAAAATTACTATAAATATTTATCTAGCCAAATCCAGACTTCTCTAGCTTTTGCATACATGTGCTAATCCTTGCTCAATTTTTATTTCAAACTCATGGAAATATTTTAAGAAATTGTTTGCTCAATACAAGATTTTTCTAAGAATACTCTGACTATATCCAAGTCTACTTTGCTCACTGAAATTATTCTTCTTTGATGAGATCATCTTAATACAAAATATGTGGAAATTTCTATCAAAACTCACCAAAAATCTAAGCTCATGTATATACATGCATATGTATACAAGTACAAATGTAAATATGAATATCATGAGTCTGTCTATGAAAAACAATGATTCAACTGAAATAACCAGTGAAACCAATTATATACTGCTTTATCTAAGATTAACAGTCATCTCACTGGCTGTCTTCAGAATAAATTTTATGATGTATGTTTGAGGTTTACAAAATGATGCTATGGGATGCATATAGACAGCACATGATTACTATGCTGATTTAATTACCATAATTGTTGGCTCAAATAGTGAATTTATTTTGTGAAGAGAGAAAGTAAAATATGCATACCCCTGTTACCGTCACCCTCCATCTGTATTTTCTACATCTTCATTAGGGAATATCTCAAGTTTGTGCACAAATGTGTGAGAGGCTACACAGCAAACACTGCTGTTGTCTTGCTGTTTGGCTGTGGGGCCCCTTGTGGTTCTGAGGTTTGACCCTGCCCCCAAAGCAGGCTCTTCCTCTGGCCACTGTTTTGCTGCAAGCAGGAACAAACCGAAGCTTTGCAGAGCCCAAATGTGGGGAATGCTAGAGATTCTCAAGGTTTAAAACTCTTACAGTTTAGCGGGGCATGGTGGGGCACGCCTTTAATCCCAGCACTTGGGAGGCTGAAGTAGGAGGAGCGTTGTGAGTTTGAGGCCGGCTTGGGCTACATAGTGCGACCCTGCCTCAAAAACCCAGGGCTGGGAGTTTGGCTCAGTGGCTTAAGTGCCTGCCCTGGCAGGTGTGAGGTTGTGAGTTCAATCCCTGGTGCTGCAAAAATAAATAAATAAATAAAAACGAAAAACAAACAAACAAAACTCATATGGTTTCTTTTATTCATCTTTATATTGTTTTACAAAAGGCCAGATTTGGAAAGAAAAAGTAGAACTTTCAATTCGAAAGATAATAATAGAATGACTTCAATATAAAATGTGCTAAATAGATGAAATGATAGATAAGAAGATAAAAAAATATGGATATCCAGGTGCAGTAGTGCAAGTGTGTAATCCCAGTTATTCTGAGACTGAGGCTGGAGAATTTCAGGTTTGAAGCCAGCCTGGGAGACTTATGAGGTTTTGTCTCAAAATTAAAGGTTTTTTTAAGGTTGGGATTGTAGTTTACAGTAGAATGCTTGCTAACATGTGGAAAGCTCTGAGTTCAATTCTGAGTATTATAAAAAACAAAAACAAAAAATAAAAATACAATAATATTTGAAATAAGAGGAAAAAGAAATTTTCCTAGTGCATCATAAGAAGAAAAAAGACAAAGTTGAAGGTAAGAAATAACAATAAATATGTAGCTGGAGTTTTGGAAAAAGAGAATAGAGAGAATGAGGAGACTGTGATGTTCAAAAGGCCTCATGAATGAGAATGTCTCAGGATGGCTACAGAGCAAGAATCCTCATATTCATAAAACATAATGGATTTCAGGCAGTTAATACATAATATAACTTATTTCTAAACATGTTTCTATGAATCTGAAGAACACTAATGTCATGGAAATTTTAAACATAGCAAAAGAGAAATAACAGATAAAATAGGCGTATGATTGTTATCTTGGCACAAAATGAAAAGTAGAAAAGACTGGGTTAATATTTGTAAGTGATAAGATAAAATAGCTACTCAACTAGAACCATATATTCCTTGAAAAAAAAATTTTTAGAAATAAGGTTGCAACAACCTTTTTACTGTGTCTACTCCTGGGGAAGAGGAGGGGAGAAATAGAGATCTGGTGTGCTTTCAACTTATACCACACCGAAAGGATTTCGTATCCCACAGCACCAGTCACCTCATTTAACCACAGTTACTTTCCACAAGGCACTTTCTTCATATATAATCATACTGAGTATTTGTGTCTCAACACATGAATTTTAAAGGGGCAGAATTCAGTCCATAACAACTTCAGAATAAAGTTTGTGCAGGTGTCAGAGAAACAAAGTAATGTATGAAACTTTCCATGTATTCATATTATATTTTTGGATTCTGAATTTTAAAAAGTTTTTACATAACAATTGATGGTGGTGGTATGCAACAGGTTTTCATTTGCTTCTTGTTTCTTCTTTTAGGTTCATTACTTTTAAATTTTCTTTTCAGCAAAATAAGGAGTTGGCAATAAGGTCAATTCTCCCTTTCTTTTAAGTTGCATTTCAGTTTTCTATGTAATACAAAAATTGGAAACCACTGGATTAAATAACTCTTAAAACTTCTATTGTAAAGATATATGTAGCTTCAAATATAATTTTCCCAAAGAACTATGTGAGAAATGAGCTTGTTTTCAATGGAACCAATCTACAAAAATGTACAGAAAATACTCTCTTCCTTACCTTCATAAATCTACTTTTCTAGTAACAATTATGAATCTCTTGTTTTCAGAATACTAGACAAAAAACCAGGGATCCACTTTATATCTGCTGTCTTCTTTCAGAGGGAAAAACATCGTTTCATAATTCAGCTCCTACATATACATTTATAAAAGAAAATGAATGTGTGCTTTTAAAAGTCATTTAACACTTGCATATAAGGTAATTGATAAAATACTGTAATGATTAACTAGCTTTGTGGAATAATTAAATTATTAATATCACATGGCAATTGCAACATTACTTGGCAAATATTCCATGTTTATCTAAGAATTACTAAGCTATTAAAGGAAACATCATACTTTTCCAGTACGAAGCTTTTGTTTATTTTTCAAGGAAATGAAGTTTTAAAATCGAATTTAACTCTGTCCATGTCTCTTCTATCTTAATTAATTATAGATCAAAGGACTAAAAACTTAAAGGACACATACATTTTTATCCTAGTCTTTTCATATTTATTCATTTCAAAAATCATATTGAATTCTCTATATTTCCTATATTCTTTCAAAAAATATTCTTACATATTTGGTCATTCACTAAACGATATTTTGTTAGAAGCCATAAAATACATTAAGCTTGCAATGGTGAAACAAGGGTATATAATCTGTGTGATGTAATCTCTTGCTCATAAGAATTCTAAGGTATTTGATCATGAAAGATGGAATACATAAGGGGAGATACACAATTTTTTTCAGTATATATTCTGTATATATGTTCAACTTTCAGTTATGTCTTCTAATTGACTCCCCAATACTACTAACACCATTAACTTTCATTTTACTAGTAAATAGAAAGTAAACAGAATGTAGGTGAACCAAAGACAAAATTTTGCTAAGTTTCATTTTTTAAAAGAAGTCAATTTTCCTAAGATATTAATTCCGAAAATATGATCCACAAACCCTTGGTTGTGTTTAAACCATTTCAGGAGTTCCACTGTAACAGTCAAGTCACTATTCGTTGTTTTCATATCCAGTCTTACACAAGTGTACTATGAGGGTTTTCAGGGCAGCATGGCATATGAATCGTGAAATTGGTCTCTGTATGGAAGAACTTTACAATACAGTGAACCAGTATTTTATGAATGAGAAACATATAATGTGACTGAATCATCCAGGGATAAAACTTTCACTCCAAGTGCAAGACAGACCAATAGATTTTAATGTAAGATAATATAAAAAGTGCTGTGTATGTCTTCACACTTCATATTGCAAATAACCTTTGAGAAGATATTAGCAAAATTTTGGTGGCGTGAAGAAGAAAATACACAATTATATGAAGAGTATTAAAACTCACTTCCTTTTTTCAAATATGTATCTGTGAAAAGCCAAATGTTTCCCAATAATGCAGTCAGAACAACATATTGTGAACATGCATTATAAAAATAGATAGCATAAAGAGACCAGGGCCAAAGTTTGAAAACTGTAGCTCTACAACAGTCATCAAAAAATGGCTTTCGCATGACAAAAAGAAATTTGTTCTGAAGCATTTATCACCAATTTAAAGTATAACTCTTCTTTTAAAGGATACATAAAAATCAAAACAAAACTACTTCTCTAGCTTTGTAGGGAGTTCCTGAGGGTAAAGGAAATTATTGAGCTCTAATCCATAATGTGAATGTGGTACACCCATATACAGGCCCACTTGAACTTAGAACAATGAGAAGCACTAGATATTCAGTCATATGTATGTAGATATAGACCTACATAACCAACTAAATAGAAGGAACACATAAAACAATAGATTATGAACCCTTTTGGTTTATTTTTCTAGTTTGCTTAAAACCTTGACGACCCATGAAATTACTCTGAAAGCTCTTAGAATATACCATGAGTACCATCTTCTCAATTATATTTGCCAACATTCTCAGTCTTACAATGTATACTTTCATAATATGGAAATACCCATAGTGACCTACACTATCTGGGCTCTTGTCTTTTGTCATGGTGTCCTTTTTAGCTGGAATGCCTTTGAAAAAAAAATCATCATTTGTATTTTCCAAGTATTCAACATTACTCAGTTAACATTACTTAGCAGAATAGTAAAAGTGTTTTATTTTGTATATTTACTTTCTGTAAAATTTATCAAGGCTTTTCAGGATTGAAGAGTCAGGGTAGAAACCTGCATTCATTGGATGTCACGTGATCTTTCAATGCTGTAATTCTAAGCTATGTCCCTTCCCTTACCAGTCATACCCACCCAAATCCTCTCAAACTCAGCTCTTCATCTCTTTCACAACTCTCTTTAAGGCTCTGTTAATTAAAGAAGAAATACATCCAACAAAAATATTTATATCAGCTATTTGGATTCTGATAACTTCCATTAGGTGCCAAATTTAGATAAGCATCTCCATTAACATAAACCAAGATGCAATTCCTTCATGAAACTTCCTTAACAGAGATTTTACTGGTTTATATCACTCTGCCAATTCCATAAATTTCCCAGCCTTTCCTCCAAAATAGTTTTTTTCACTAATAAATTTGGCTGACTATGCAAATTCACAGACTTGTTGGTTTATAAAAGATATTACATTTAACTAGCCTAAACCTCTTCTGTGTACAGAAAGAGAAATAAGGCTCAAAGATCTGCTGAAGAACATTTTGCTGTTGAGTTTACTAATGAGTTATAATGTGCTTCTGTTGACAGGTAGCACCAGGTAGCACCATATCCTCATACCTACTTAGATACACAGGCACACAATCATACATCTTGCATATCGGATAATGTGCAAATATCTTCTCGTCCTAGCCCAGGTTTCAGAAGGATGGAAAGCACAGTTTCTTCTTGTTCATTTTCTCCTTTAAAAAAATTAACCCTATTTGATTTTATTTTTTGCTCTATAGGCAAAGGTAACTGCTGACCAACTGAGTGGCTGACTTCTACCGTGACTTCCCTAAGGCATCGCCACAGCTCTGGCCTTGTTTCTCCTGGCGTGGATCTCAGTCACTCACGTCACTGGCAACCATATCTAGGGACTTGTGGTCAGGATAGAGTCTAGTATTCTGTTTTCTCTAATGATTTTACTTGATATTGTTCTGGCTTTTCCCTTGCCAGTGTGTGACTGGAAGTCTCTCAAACAGCTGAAATACTGGTAGTAATCATGCATGTACAGTATCCTAGAGAGACAGACAGAATTCATTGAGATTTGTCATGTTAGACCACTATAAGTGACTAACTTCTTTTCTTTCTTGTCCTAGTTTTAATAGATGCTTCGTGATCAACAGTAACTTCTGTAAGTACTCTAAAGAGAAGTCTGCACCTGCCTCAAGAGGGACAGGCTCGAAATGCATTCTGCTTTACAGTCTCTGATAGGAGACGTGGATTGCTCATGATCTGTACCTGGAGTAAATAAAAGAGAGATGTCCTTTGCCCTGGTAAGAAACTGGAATTCAGTAATATTGCTTCAAATTATTTTGAGAGGGAAATCAAACAGGCTCAGAGAATGGTTTCCACCTGAAGGTGATTAGGTTTACCAAGCTGCCTCCTCAGCTCTCCAGAGCGAGCTGTCCACTGGTCACAAAGAGTCTACACAGTCCGAGGTCCCATAACTCAGTCTCTCAAATTGGTTTCCTGGGCCTTCACTTGGTCTCTGTGTAAGAAACAAGTTATTATAATGTATATAGACCTGTATGCTTTTCCAATGCAAACATTTCTTAGCTGTTTGTTCAAGCTATCTTTGTGTAAGTATTGACCATCAGTACAATATTACTTTAAAAATTGTGTTCCTATGAAAAATGGTCATTTAAAAAAACACAACTGCATTTTTGCTATTCAAGTAACTAATTTCTATTCTGTGTATTATGAATCTTGCATTTCCACATAAATTTATCTGCTGTGCTTGGTCTTTTCTTCGTGTTAGCTATTGCCAACTAAAGCCATATAAACTGAATTAGATCTCATAAGTGAAAGAGACCTGATCCATGAAATATTTTAATTGAGACTCAAAAAAGGAAGTCTCAATAGCAGTCTGTAACTGAAGGCTTATTTTAGTGAGGAGACCTCTTTTTAACTTCCTTTTCCACAGACACGGTCTGAGCCGGGTATTTAGGGACCAGCAGAGGGCGCACCAAACACAGGTTAGAGTCTTTACACCCTTAGCAACTGGTTCCTTCCTTTCTCAATCCACAAGCTTATACTACACCACTACCCAGTCACAGTCCCCTCATTCAAAGGAATAGACAGAAACCGGTGTTGTGTTTGTTCTCACCACATATGAAGTTAATCTTTAGCTGGAGACTAAATATACAATAATGCTGAAAGTTTAGTTAATTGTTCTACTTATGCTCCTACAATCAAGCTTCTACATTCAAGGAAGATAGCTGGATTCCTTTATAATGTTTTTCAACTAGCAATAGTTAAAAACTCATTTTGTAAAACCATTTTTCTTACTATGTAAAGTTTTTGAGACATATAAAATAAAATATAAGCCACATATTTCTGACATATAAAGTTTATACATTACTTATACTCTCATTTTGTTGAGTCTGTAATTTTCAAAATGGTTTCTTTTGTTTATTTGTCAAGAAACATGTAGAGCAAATTCATAGGTGTATTTCATAAAAGAAAAAATATTATCATAGCTGCAATGCCTTATTTGAAAATTCCTAGCTGAAAAATTGTACAACACTGGAGAAAAGGAGAAATGAATGATGAATAGTGGACTTAATGCAGCTTACCAAGTCAAAAAAGAAAGACTATCACAGTGATTAGTTACCATAATTTCTATCTTTCCTGCTCACCTTCTCATCTTCTACCAGCCCTGCAGCAGGAATGTCACTTCCTCGTCACAACTCAGCATCAGTATGAGGAATGATTCAGACCCACTTTAGACTTACTGATCACATTCACCAGGAAAATCGTCTCCTCTCCCCCATCTTCAACCCCAGAACTTCTTATCATCCCATGTGAATGAGAGGGAGAGAGGCGACAACAGCCTTTTTCTAATCCAATTCTCTGCCCAAACATAGAGACATTCACAGACACACACCAATGCTTTTCTCTTCAGGATTCCTAAGGAATAAAAAAATGACATGTCATTATTTATGTCATCACTAAATAGGTTAAATAATATGAGATAGCTGATAAACAGTTATTGGTACCTACAGAAACTTCCTGTGACTCATACTTCTTCTGCTTTTATGTATAACAAAATCTGAAGGAAACAGAAAATTAAGTTGACCAGTTTATCTTCTACTATTTATTTAATAGATTATTTAGCTGTTCTTATTACTCTCAAGTAAAGCATTTTATTAACTGAATAACACTACAACCTTCTTTATGGATGGTTAACAAATATTGCTGAAGTACAAATATGATCCAGTTAAAAAAAAAGCACACGCACACAAAAGGCAGCATTTAATTTAGCATGGAAGTTAATTAGAATATTTATTCAGATAAAAATATCTTGATAATAGCCAAAGAGGTGGTTCAGTACAAAATGCTATATGTCTTAGTTTGGTTGTTTAGTCCAGTTTCTTTATTATAAAAGATAGAAGCTTATTGAAACTTCAAATTCCTTTGCAACCCCTTTTTCTTATGCTTGCCTTCTTTATGGCAGAGAGGACAGTAAGAGGGCCCAGTCAGGACTCAGACTGCGAGATTCAGACCCAATTCCTTGTCTTGACACTGAGAGATCTGAGTTCAGTCCCACAGGTTTCTCATATTTTCTCATATCCTCCATACATACATATCTGTTTAGACCTGTAAATTGAAATAAATAATGTTTTTAACTCATTGGATTATCAATATGAAGAAAATTAACTCAACTGCTGGCATACACTAGGGTTCTGATAAAGGTAAAATTTTTCATATTGTATTAACTGGAAAACTTTGTGCTGAGAAGGCTTATCTCTCCTTTAATTGAGCTACCATCTTTACCATTTTACTTAGGGACATTGTTTCATTAATCATTCCCATCACTGTCTTTAACTTTTCTTTGTGCTTCTCCATTTACTATACAGGATGTCAGATGAGGATAATTCATCTTATTTCCACCAAGTACTTGAAAGTGTAGTGCTATTTAAATTGTCACAGTTTGCATTTACTCCTTGTACTTCTGGATTCTATTCTTTACGTATACACATGCACATGTGTATACACACACGTACACAAACACATCAGTCCCTCTACAAAACTGTTCTCCTTGTTAATGATCACTGTTTGGTCAAAGCCAACAGACGATCATGCCTTCTAACTTCAGTTAGATTCTTAGGGATGCTTGATGCATTTCTTTTTCCTCAGATAGCTGACTACTTCCAATTTTCTGCCTTGGGTTCACTCCTACCACAAACTTCTAGTTTTGGTTTTCCCCTTTGTCTCCTACTTCCCAGTCTCCTCCAGAAAAGATGCACTCACTCAAGAGTCTCCCCTAGTTGCTTCCTATCCTTCTAGAATTTTGCATCCAAAGTGAGATATTTAGCTAAAAACTCTGAAGAAAGATGAATCTATTTTTAATTCTTTCATTAATGTCTCCCTTTTAATCCAGCACTGAGTCCTCCAAGATAAGTAGGGGTTTTGTTTATTTTTACTTTGTAATTTTTGTTAATAAGTTACAGCTTTCATATGTTTAGCATTTTCTATTTAAAGTCTAATACATTGTGTAGTACTTTGAAATTTTATAAAACCCTATGAAATGAATATGTTTATTGCAACTATTTTGCAGATAAGGAATCCGAGGAAATAAAAGTGATTTTTTTCGACATAATATAGCTCATAAATAGAGAAACCAGGGTTCAGAGCCAGAAATCTTGCTCTCCATCCAGAGTCTAAATTCTTAGCCTTTCCAAAATGTCTCTGGTATCCATTTCTTGTCATTATTCAGTGTAAACACACATACACAAACACACACACACACCACAAACATACAAAACAAGAGTAGAGTCATAAAAGAATGTGTACCCTTAATGGGTCTGATAAAGTAAAAGCATAATATGAACAGCAAGTAAAATTTCATTAATATTTAAATAAAAACAAAAAGTTCCCAAGTAAGCGATATAAACACAAACAAAACGGAAGTTAGTAGGAAAGGCCCACTAAACAGATTTTACTATCGACAAATGGGTAACAATCTACAGTGTGAAAAAATCATTGATTTGACTTCCTTAGTAAATTTCTTCCTTGGCAGTTCTCAGTAAGTTGGGGAAATTTGTGAACCATCTGCATGAGATGACCACAAGGTACACATCTGAGGACTTGCTGAGGAAGGTATGCAACAGAGGACTGAGTAGAGCAATACCATGAGTCAGAACATTGGTATCATGAGAAGCTTTGGTTAGGGACTTGCTTCTCAAAGCATGTTCAATTCCATGATAAGTGACATCACTTTGGAATTAGTTAGAAATGCAGCATCTTAGTCCTTATCCCAGTGGATCTCTAACAAGATTCCATAATAGTGTGTACATTAGAATTTGAGAAGCACTACTTTAGAGAGATCCTTAGAACAGAGTAAGTTGGCAAACAATGTTTGTGAGATAATTTTGTCTGAATTATATAATGAGAGTTCAGAGAATGGAAGGGCTATTGAAATGTTTTGCTAATTTAAAGGTCTTTCACAGTTATTTACCATTACACACAAGAATACACACATGCACACACACAGGTTTTATGTATTTGGTAATGACATGCAAAAAAGAGATCACTTGAAGGAAGGACAAAATTTGTCATAATGATGCTATTTAACATTTTTTACATAAACTATATAAATAACCATGTCGTTGCTATTTGTTTTCTTCAGTCATCTTTCTGAAAATACTTTCACAACACTCTTCCACCCACCTTGTTTGCCTTTTTGGAATGTTTCTATGTAAAACATATATGTATAAAATGCAGATAAGGCATAAACTATGATGTGACTGCATATCTCAAACTGGCTCAAAGCTATACCAATAATTTCTATTTATTTATTTTTTAAATTTTTTATTTTAAAGAGAATAAAACAAAGCAAAACAAAACAGAACAGAATAGAGCAAAGCAAATCAGAGCAAAACAATGCAAGCAACATAGGACTTCACAACACGACAAAAGGAGATCAACAGTGACTATCGTAATGTTTCTTGCTTTCTTCAAAATAACTGTCTATGCCTCATACACAATGAAATCAAATAATAGAAGACAGACTAAAACCAGTCAAAACAAAAGAATGAAAGCGTTGCAGTTCAAAACCAGATAACAGGAAATGAACAATGGTTACTATAATGTCTCATTTTCTTCAAAATAGCTGCTCATACCATCACACATAATAAAATCAAACAAAACAAAACAATAAAACCAGTTAAACAAAAGAATGAAAGCATTATAGGACTTCAAAACAAGATAATAGGAAACCAACCATGATTACCATATTGCATCCCATTATGTTCAAAATAGCTGCCCATACCATCAGACACAGTAAAATCTAACAATACAAAACAGAGCAGAACCAAACCTAACAAAATTGTGAAAACATTACAAGAGTTCAAGACAAGACAGTAAGACATTAACATTGGTTACCACCTTCTCCTCCTATGTGTTTCCTCCCCTATGACTTTTATAATGTCTATTGAGTTTTTGGATTCCACTAACTCCTTCTGTTTTTTATGCTAGTGTTCATCCCTATGAGTTCAAACTGTTTCTCCCATGAACATGACCTCCAGTTGCATTCATTTACCTTCAAGAGCCTTGATGTTATCCTACTTTATAGCTGGGTAGCTTCCATTGTATGAAAATATCATATCTTTCTGATCCATTCTGTGGTTGTTGGGCAAGTTATCCTTGCTTTTTTCTGGTCTCCTGTCTCATGGAACAATTATTTCTCTCCTTTGATTTTCAGTCTATGAATTTTCTTTTGAGTTGAATGTGTTACTTCATTACACTGTATTGATACATCTTGTTTCTTGATCCATTCTCCCTGTGTTTCTTTTTATTGCTGAATTGAGGCCATATACATTAATGGTTATGATCAGCATACATTGGTTGATGTCTGTCATGCTATCCTCCTGCTCTTGGCCCTCCACTTTTCCCCTTCATTTAATTGCCTGTCATGTTGGTGATCTTCCTCTGCTGCTGTTCCTGGAACCATGGTCATCTTTATCTCTCTCTAGAATATCCTTCAGCACTCTTTGTAGGGTTGGTTTGGTGGTCATGAACTCCTTTAGTTTTTTTTTTTTTTATCATGGAGGCATCTTATTTTTCCATCAGTTTTGAAAGATAGCTTTGCGGGGTACACCAATCTGGGTTGGAAGTTGTTTTCTTTCAGGATTTGGAATACTTAATTCCAAATTCTTCTTGACTTGATAGTTTGCATTGACAAATTTTCCATGATTCTGATTTTTTTTTATAGGTGATCTGTTTCATTTCTCTAACAGCTTTCAGTATTCTGTTCTTGTGCTGATTTTCTGGGATCTTGATTATTATATGTCTGGGTGTAGATTTACGTTGGTTATGGCTAGTTGGAGTTCTGTATGCCTCACTGTATACCAGATCCTTTTCCCATGCTTGGGAAGTTTTCTGCTATTACTTCTGTAAATAGCCTTTTTATTTCATTTGTGTTGACCCCTGCTCCTTCAATGATACATAGCACTCTTAAATTATTTCTCTTTGCATCATCTTACAGCCATTGAAATGTTATTTTCTGGTTCCTCGTTATTTTAGATGTGATTTTGTTGTTGTTGTTGGTACAGAGGATCAAGCTCACAACCTTGCACCTTGCCAGGCAGGTGCTCAAGCCACTGAACAAACTCCAGGCCTTTCCTTGTTATTTTAAAAGATCTTTCCTTTCAAAATTGCTGGCTGCAATCCTGTCTTCAAAGTCTGAAAGTCTATCTTCAGTCTCTTTCAAGTGAAGTTCCCAGTTTTCGATCGACTTTTTAATTTCCTGGTTATCTTTTTGAATCTGTTTCATGCATTGTAATTCCTTTTTATATTGTTCATTCAAGGTTTCCATCATTTTCCTATGCTCCTCTTTTTTATCTATGTCTTCTTTAGATATGCTGAGCAATTCTTTCATTATGTCTTTCATTTCTTCTTTTACCTGAGACATTAGTTCTGATTACTTTTACAGTCTCAAGAAGTTGTTTCTTTTCTTCATTTGTTACCGTCTCAGAGGTTTCAGGTGTGTGACTTCCGTTTTCTTCCATAACTGTATCTCCCAGACTTGTTCTGTGTGGTTTGGGGGTCTGAGATTGCATTTTGCTCCTTCGCCGTGGCATTCTCCTGGGTTCCTCCCAACAAGCTGGTTGTGGGGTCCCAGGCACTTCCCAGGTTGACTGAATTTCCATGGTGTAGAGCAATGGGACAGACAACTGTGTTCCTCTGACCCCGGATTTACAGGGAGGTAGCAGGGAGTGAGGTGGGCTTCTCCAGACCTGTGCAGCTACACTGGGGCTTCCCTGATGGCCAGGGGTGCATGGTGGTGGGGCTGCTTCTCTCAGCCTGTGTGTCTACACTGAGACTTCCATGATGGTGGCAGGCACACAGGAGTGTGTTTGTCTGATTCTCCTGGTGGGTGATGGCTGCCCAAAGGAAACAAGGGCTTCCAATGGTGGCCTGCAGATGAGGTGGAGGGGCTTACCTGACTGCATGTTACTGTTCCCATGGGTTGCTTGCAAGAAGCAAGCCTTCTACTGTCAGCGGCAGGCACACAGAGGTGGATCTGCTGGCTCTTTCTGCCCACACCGGTTGCCCACAGGAAGGAGCTTTATGGTGGTGGTGGCCGGCAGGCAGAGGCAAATCTATATACCAATGATTTCTTAAATCCCAATTAATTTTCTCATTTTTCTCAATTTTGCCAGTTCTATAAAGCATTCATCTTTCCAGAATTTTCTTTCTTATCTCCTTCCCGTTTCTAAATAGACGTTAGAAATAAATATTCCAGTAATTGACACATCAAGTTTTTACCACCTCAGGCTGTTTTGGGGCTTTCTTAGTACTTCAAGGTCAATTAGACTTAAGGAAAACTATTAAGATTTATTTTGTGTAAATCAGGAAAGCATGTTTTTGATTGATTTCATTTTTTGTCTTTATCCCTAAGCATTTATTCATTATTACTAAGATATTTCCAAAATTAGTTCCAAATTATAGTGTCTATTTAATTTTGTCACAAGTATTGACTGGATCTTCACTGTAAACATGACATTGCTATAGGATAATTAATCAGCTAAGTCACCATAAATTATGTAACAGAAACAAGGAATCACCAAATCTCTGTATAAAGGACTGTTTCTGGCTTACATACAGATTCAGCACAGAACAAAGATAAAGTCTACACTGTAGCCATGTAGACATTCAGGCTGATAAAGACTCAAGTAGTTCAATTTTCATGCCTGTGCTGCCAGACAGGGGAAGGTAACAGGTAAATCACAAACTAGTTCTTAAAGCTTGGGCCTTTAGTCCCGAATGTCACTTCTCTCACATTTTATTGTCCAAAGCAAGTTGTAAGGCCATATTTCACTTTAAAGGAATTGAGGAAGTGCAATCTTGCCATATGTCAAAAGGAGTAGAGCTGTGTAAGAACACTAACACCATAAGCTTAGCTAAGGAGCAACAACATAAATACCAACCAAAGTTAATCCTAGAAGTGTTATGGAATGAGACATATGTATACATAAACACTGTGTAACAGAGGTGAGTATCAACTGTTCTAAGATTCAAGAGTATGAAGATGATAAAATAAATTTTAAGATATTCAGTGACAGGAAAGAAAATGACCAGTAAATCATGGAAGTGCTACCATGCATAGATTAAATGAAATTACGAATAAATCATTAGAATAAGAGTGTGAAATGGAAGGAGTGAGAATATTTATGATTATAATGAAATTGGATGAAACAGTAGTAGGAAGAGAGTTTACTAGAAAATGGGTACAAATGAACCTGTAAAAAGCATTGGAAATAGTTGTTTCAATAGGAGAAAAAGATTCCTTAAACCTGAAATGAAGTGAATCTGGACAGTACAGTGGGAATAGGTTATAAAGTGCCTTGACTGCAAGTGTAAAATGTTTGCACATGACCTTTTATGTGGGCTCCTTTGTACTTGTTCATTTTCAATTACTTCTATACCTTTTTGATATAGGACTGCCATACCACCAAAAGGCAATGTATGCAGAGAGACCAAGATTACACAGACATTTGGACAGCTCTTTATACATCCCCCTAATGTAGGTACCTTAATGGAATTTGCAAAGCAAGAAGCAGTTATGAAGTCAATCTGGCCCTGAGCATTTTGGGGTTATTAGAAATACTTCCAAGGCCAGAGCAAAACTGGTGAATTTCAAAGCAGCACGTAATTGGAAACAGGAAACAAGTTTGTTACATAAAATGACAGGAAAGTGATGGGGAAGTAGAGCTCTGATTTCAGGAGTCTATAGTTAAATACCAGAGAGACTGTATCAGCAGCTTGTTTGGAAAAATATCATACATTTAATCTTTCTGGGTGTCAGTTTTCTCATTTTTTAAAATAAATATATTAGATTTGTAATCTTAAGTAGTTTTATTTTGGATTCACCAATAAATATTAAGGATGAAATGCATGGTATTAAATCTATACAAATACACTGAAACAGATACACTGTATTTGCAATTTAGAAGCTTGTTTAGCAGGTAAGGGAATATGTAGCAAGATCACTAGTGATGTTAAATAATGGTATCAAATTCTTCAATATTACTTTTTTTTTTTTTTTTTTTTTGCGGCACTGGGAATTGAACTCACAGCCTCGTGCCTGGCAGACAGGCACTTAAGTCACTGAGCCAAACTCCTGGCACTGGTTTTTTTGAGGCAGGGTTGCACTGTGTAGCTCAGGCTGGCCTTGCGCTAGCGTTGTAGCCCAAGCTGGCCTCGAACTCACAACGCTCCTCCTACCTCAGCCTCCTGAGTGCTGGGTTTAAAGTCGTGCGCCACCACGCCCGGCTCAGTATTACTTTATATAACAATAGTAATGCTACTTTAGAAGATTTGCACTTGCAGTGGATCTCAATAATCTGTGCCCATCATTATCATTATCACGTTTTATGATGAGTAAATTACCAAAGGCAAGACACCTGTCTCATGCAGAGTTGGGTGAGTCAGTTTTTAATTAGCTGTCCTATATGAAGATACTACGAATACAATTACCCATTTAAAGTTTCTTTAATTTTCTCTTCTGTTTTGTTATTTTTGCCAGCTTCAATTTACTGGTACACATATCATGTAGTTTTGTCTTAAACTACTTCATTTAAATTTCCATGTAGCTTTTACAGTTGTTAAATTTTGGTTACTGTTTAGCTCTGTAGTTTTCTGTGAAAGTCCAATTTGGAGTCAAAGAAAAACTCAGATAAAATAAATCACAGGGGGAACTTCCAGTGTTGTTTAAAACTACAGTGATCTTTTGTGCACAGTGATACTTTGATAAAGGTGAAATAAGAAAGAATTTTACCAATTTGTGAATTAAAATCTACCTATAATAGAGTGACATATTCCCTAGAGAGATGTACTGAGCTTACTTAGCCCATCAGTTCTTGTTAATTCTATTTTTGATCTTTAACACTTCAGTAAAAATTGAAGTGTCCTTCAGGGAAGGGCTACATGTTTTGGAATACTTTTTCCCTGTTACAGATAACCACAAGTAGAAAAACATTGATTAGGATTTTACTATTATGTGAATTATTTCGTGAAATGTATATAACTTTTTGAATAGGAATTCTGTACATCAACATGAGAGAATTGAGCTCTTATAAATAGCTGAGGGCAATTTTTAAAATAACTTAGTTTCACCATCAACTTAGACTCATCAACAGTGTATGCTATCTATGATCTGTCTTCCTGTGACATTTTATGAGCATAGATACTAAATTGGATCAGTCGCAGAATTGGATTAGTTTAATTTTGTGTAATTAGTACTCTCCAAGGAATTTAAAAGGATGATTGAGCTCAAAGCTTTTGGGGTCATTTGGGAGGCCTAAATGAATGCATCAAAATAATTTTGGAGTCGTGTTCTCCACAGAAGTCTGTACGGCAAACTGGTTCACCTTGCAATTCTAGTTTGTTCACCAACTTTCCCAGCTCACAGGGAAGGACCTTCGAATGAACCCACCTTTCTCTAATTAGTCCTTGGTTATTTCTATCCTAGATTATTCCTACATTATTGCATCAGCCTCCCAACTATTCTTTCCTCACAACTTGCTTCTTTCTCCCCACCACCCATCTCAACTTACTCAAGGTCATTCTTGCCTCCTCTGAAGAGCCTTTCCTGCAATGCCTCTCTGAACTGCTGATTTCTGAGCAGAGCTTCTGTGCATCTTATGCTTCCTGTGGTCCTAGCCCTTTTCACCCTAGTGCAGTAATTGCAGCTCCTTCTGGTTTCCCCTTTACTAGATGATAATAGACGTTAGAGATGTCCTCTTATATTTAGTAAGTCTCAGACTTACAATCACTGAAGTTGGAGAATTTTCACAAATTTACGGTACAAGACTCGATTTGTCAGACTTCAGACCTAATCCAACTAATCAATGTTCTCCCTCAATGGACTTGTTCATAAGTTGGTTAATTACTATATCTTTCTATCTATCTATCTATCTATCTATCTATCTATCTATTATCTTCTTTTTTGCACCAAAGTAGCAAGATTTTCATAGTTTATTTTCCTTCTTGATTATGGATTTTTGATTAAAATGATAAACTTGAATTTGATTACCCTAGTATTTGATGAAACTCTTCTATGATTACTACTCACATGAGATTTTCAACTATTTTTCCTTTTAGAATCAAAGTAAAAAATACGTAAATCTAGAGTATTTGTGTCAGCTTTCTATTCCTGTCATAAAATGCTTGGCCGTGGGGAAAAAGGAACCCTTCTCCACTGTTGGTGGGAATGTAGACTGGTGCAGCCACTGTGGAAATCAGTGTGGAGATTCCTCAAGAAGCTAGGATTAGAGATCCCATTCAATCTAGCTATCCCACTTCTGGGCATATTCCCAGAAGAATTGAAAACATCATACCACAGTGATATCCGTGCACCCATGTTTATAGCAGCCCAATTTGTAATAGCCAGATCTTGGAAACAACCCAAGTGCCCATCAACCAAAGACTGGATAAAAAAGATGTGGTATTTTTATACAATGGAGTACTACTCAGCTCTTAAGAAAGATTGCATTGAGACTTTTATAAGTAAATGGTCACGACTTGAGACCATACTCGTAAGTGAGATAAATCAAACCCGCATGTGTAAATACCGTATTGTCTCCCTAGTGTAAGAAACGGAAAAGCATACATGATCCAAAATCTATAGTAGATGCTACATAAGGGTGAAGAATGGCTCAAAGTGCAGGAGTAACTGGGAAGGGAAAAGGTGGAAAGAGAAAAGGGAGGAGGAAAGGATATAGACCTGTATATATGTATACGTGGGATAACTAGAATGAACACACTGTTGAATCTATTCATTGCTGAGAAAGAACAATTAATGCTCATATGATTAGATTAATTTTACATGTCTATACCTGTTAATGTAAGTAACCATTTTAAAGATAATGATGCGCAATATTGCAGGCATTGTCAAGTTTCTGTCATTTGATTTTGTAAATCTGCAGTGTTACTGTACTGTATTTGCTCTAGTCATTTGTTTGTCTCTTTTGCTTGTTGTTTTTGTTTTACATGTCTTTTTTTCTGTTTTTTTCTGCTAAAATAAAAAAAATTAAAAATAAAAAAAATAAAAAAATAAAATGCTTGGCACCTGCAAATTTCAAAAGAACGTGTATTAGTGCTTATAAGAGCTTGCAGGGCTGGGGCAAGGCTCCTCAAAAAACTGCATATGCTCTGTATCACAGTTAATGCAGAAGACAGACATTTACAAGATAGGCCTATAATGGCTGCCCCCAGAGTCAAATGTAGAAGAGTGCAAAAAATCTGTCTGCATGTTAGAGATTCAAAGGGTTCAGTCAATGGTCTGGAGCCCATGGCAATGATCTATAGGAGTTCATATCAGGAGGCTGAAGGATCCTCCACAAAGATCAAGGGGTCTCCTCAGGGAGATCGAAGGATCAGGCTCTAAAAGCTAAAGGGATTGTGCTGTGCTGAAAACTGGCAGAGGATACTCAAGGTGAAGGCAGACTGGCGCTCCTCTGAAGAAGAGGGCAGCCCTCCTTGGTAAAGTCAGCGAGGACTGGAGATTCTCTAAAAAGGAAGAATGTTGAAGCTATTTCAGGGAAAATCAGCTGAAATCCTTCCCTCCCAGAACAGTATTGATTCAATTCAGTCTTCCACGCCCAGAACCATGCTGACTCAATTCAACTGGGCTTTCCCCACACAAGTTGACAACTAATCAATTAATCACCACAGAGATGTTTATTTAGACTCACAGTTTCAGAAGT
>RJWM01007312.1:0-42500 GCA_004363535.1 Dasyprocta punctata
AAACTTGCAGGAAGACAAAGTAGGTAAAAATCTTGATGACACAGGAGTAGACAGAGAGTTCAGGAACAAAAATCAAACTGCACGGAAAACACTTCCCAGGATCAACAACTAAGATCTCATCTTACTAAAGAGTTTTTCCATGTCAAAGGAAATCTCCAACAGAGTGAAAAGAAAACACACGAACTGGGAAAATATCTTAGCCAATTGTCCAGACAAAGAACTTCCATCTAAAACATATAAAGAATTAAAAGAAATCAGGCCCCTAAAATTCAATAACCCAATCCAAAAATGGGCATCTGAGATGAATACACACTTCTCAGAGAAAGAAATACAAATGGCAAATAAATACATGAAAAAATGTTCAACATCAATGGTTAGTCGGGAAATGCAAATTAAAACAAAAACAACACTGAGATTTTATCTCACTCCAGAAAGAATGGCCAAGATTAAAAAATCAACCAACAACAAATGCTGCAGGGGCTGTGGGGAGAAAGGAACTCTTCTCCACTGTTGGTGGGAGTGTAGACTGGTGCAACCACTGTGGAAGTCAGTGTGGAGATTCCTCAAGAAGCTAGGATTACAGATCCCATTCAACCCAGCTATCCCACTTCTGGGCGTTTTCCCAGAAGAATTGAAAACATCGTATCACAGTGATATCTGTGCACCCATGTTTATAGCAACCCAATTTGTAACAGCCAGTTCTTGGAAACAACCCAAGTGCCCACCAATCAAGGAATGGATAAAGAAGATGTGGTATTTTTATACAATAGAGTACTACTCAGCTATCAAGAAAGATTGCACTGAGACTTTTATAAGTAAATGGACACGACTTGAGACCATACTCATAAGTGAGATAAATCAAACTCACATGTGTAAACACTGTATTGTCTCCCTAGTGTAAGAAATGGAAAAATATGTATGATCCAAAATCTACAATAAATACTGTGTAAGAGTAAGAAATTGCTCAAAGAGCAAAAGTAATTGGGAAAGGGAAGAGGAAAGAAGGAAGGGAAAAGGAAAAAGACATAAATCTGTATATATGTATATGTAAGATAGCTAAAATGACTATACTGCTGAATGTATTAGTTACTGAGAAAGATCGGTTAATACTCATATGATTAGATCAGTTTTACATGTCTATATTTGTTAATGTAAACAATCGTGTTGAAGGTAATGATATGCAATATTGCAATCATTGTCAAGTTTTTATCATCTTGTTTTATAAACCTATAACATTACCGTTGTGGATTTGCTGTTGTCGTTTGTCTCTTTTGCTTTTTGTGTTTCTTATATGTGTCTTTTTTCTCTTAAATAAAAAGAAAAAAAAGAAGATGAAGAAGAAAGTCACTCACAGTAATAAGCAGCTTAGTTGGATATGTCTCTCTAGGTTCCACATATACACATACATCTTCTGTGACTGAGATGGTACAGTGTGTGTCATGCTTTTCCACACATCATGAATATTCATCAATTCAAAATTCCATTGCTACAAGAGTACTTTTGATAATCAATAGTACACTACAATTCAATCTGTTAGAAAAAATTGCAGCAATGCTTTCTTGGAGACAATAATTTCCGTGAAGATAAAAATGGCAACAGCACTCTAGATAGATGTACTGGCAGATTTACAAGTGAAATACTGAATTCTCTTATGCTCAATTTAAAATGAGACATAAAGCAACAGAGTACACCAAGCATTTGAATACCTTCTAGTGGTTATTTTTTGTCTGTCTTCTGCAGTACTAGAGATTGAATTCAGGGTCTTCCCTTAAAGGAGTCATAAGAGGAGTCTGTCTTGTATGTGTCATAATGTGTATGTTTTTAAAAAGTAACATAAAGGAAATAAAATATAATGATCTCAAATAAGGAAATCAATTTTACTCAATTTGTCTTTGGATTCCAGATCAGGTTTCAAGGAAAAATTCTAAACAACACAATATATTATAATTACAGAGCATTTAAATTGGCATTTTAAACTGGGTGTGATAGCACACGCCTGTAATCCCAACACTCAGGAGGCTGAGACAGGAGGATCACTGTTAATTCAAGGTCAGACTGGGCTACAGAGGGAGTTCAAGGCCAGCCTGAACTACATAGTGAGACCCTGTCTCAAATAAATAAACAAACAAATAAATAAATGACATTTTAAGAACTGATAAAATCATTTTTTTAAAGGAAAACTTTGCAACACAGAATAGCACTAAGTTTTATATAATCAAGTATATTATAATCAAGAACAGCAATATACATATAGCATGGTATACAAATAAACTATGATATTTTCTAATCTATTTATACCTGCAGTCTGTTGCTTTAGGAGGCAAAATATAAGGAAAAAGTAATTCAGTGAGTTTCCTTAAATAGTGTAATTCATCTCTTCGACTTCTCAAAGCCACATGAAGCTCTGGACCATATTCTTCTAAAGCAGCTTGCTGTAAAAACTCTGTATTCTTTACTAGAAGATTAAAAAAAAGTTAAAAATTTGAATAAGTTAAGAGACAACAAATCATTTCATCCACTTCACTACCAGAATAGCATCTACCTTAGTCCCTCCTTTCTTAGCCACTGCTCTCTTCAATATGTATTCGTTAGGGCAATTTTTCTGAAACAATATAAAGACAAATTCTTCTTTTTGGAAAATTTGTTTATTTCACAATAAATTTATACTGAGACCCTCTCCCCAGGGACAGGGTCTCTACAAATTAAATAAAATAATACCCAATGATTTGGGAGGGGTTGGTACTCAGGATTGAACCCACAGCCTTCCCACTGAGCTACAGTCCCAGTTCCTTTATTTTTTATTTTGAGACAGTGTCTCACTAAGTCACTAAGTTTCTGAGGCTAGGCTCAAACTTGCAGTTCTTCTGCCTCAACTTCTCAGAGTGGTGGATTACATTTGTGAGTTACTGCTCCTAATAGCAAATGATTTTGAGTAGAAAAAATATAGAAAATATCTTTTGGCACATATAAGGTTTTTGTTAACCAAATGTTATATCTTGTTCATCCTCTACAAAAACAATAATTATCCTACTCAAAAATTTCTAACTGACCTGGCTTTACAACAAATTCATCAATTATTTTAGAGCAGTTAATAGAAACTGGCTTCCTTGGGAAGTTTTGTATCTTTAGACATAGCACAGATCAGTAAGAGGTCTAAAATTAAATGGCAGAAGTCCAGGAACACACAGATTTCTTCATAAATATTAACTTATAATAAAAGTTACATTACTAAAAAGTTTTTTTTAAAGATCAAGCTACAAAGTAATATTTTCAAACTTTTTTTCATTTGTGATAGCCGCCCCCCATACTAGCTTTGAATTCACTATGTAGCCTAGTGTGCCTCTGAACTCATGGTGATCCTCCTGCCTCAGTCTCCCAAGCACTGTCATTAAAGGCGTTTGCCACTATGCCTAGCTCAAACTTTAAATACTGGGCACACACACCTAATCCAAAATTTCAAAATCTAAACTGCTCCAAAATCTGACACTTGTAAGATTTTTTTTTTTTTCTTAGTACTGGGGTTTAAATTCAGGGCCTTCTCACTAGTTACAATCCCCTAGTTCATTTTTAATTTGAGACCGAGTCTCACCAAGTTATAAGTGGCTCATGTTGGGATTGAAGTTACAGTCCTCCTGCCTCAGCCTCTCAGAATGCTGAAATTACAAACCTGTCAAACCAGGCATAGCCATAAAATTGAAAACATTTTTTGAACGCTAACATGACACACTCGGTCTCTGAGGTACTAAAGCAGAATTGCCAAAGAACAGTTTTTAGAAGAAATGTATTTTAAAACATTTGCCAGGCTTTGTCCTCCCCAAGAATTTGGGACATGGGTCTTTTAAAACTGTTATCATGAAAACAGGTGCAAAATCAGAAGTAGCAGAGATATAGCTCAGTGGTAGAGTGCTTGCCTAGCATGTATGAGGGCCTGGGTTCAATACACAGCACTGCAAAAGCAAAACTAAAATAAAATCACAAGATTACAATGTGGTAAACCCCAGATCTGCTTCTTTATTGATATGATTTTGGACAGTTGATGTAATTCTTCTGAGTTTCAGAGTCTCTATCAGTAGTTATCAAACAATTGCTAACATCACACAAAATTTGTAAATAATTCTAATGTTTGATGTAATTAAGCATTCACACATAATATAAATTAAGTTATGAGATTGGAATCTACTTAATATCTACCAAATGTGAGAAACCTTTTTAGTTCTAGGTAATGACAAATGAAACAGATCAGGCAAAACATTTTTAAAGTGGGGTGGGAGGTAAGGATCCAATGGATATATAGGCAAAAGAGTGTGGTTGGAACACAGGGAATGGATTAATACCCACTAATCGCCTGGGTGTAGTGGCACACACCTGTAACCCTAGCACTTGGGAGGCTGAGGCAGAAGGACTGACACAAATTTGAGGTCAGCCTGGGTTACATAGTGAGTTGAAGTCCAACATGAATTACATAGTGAAACTCTGTCTCAAAAAAACAAACAAACAAACAAAAAAAAGATTCATTTATACTCAACATTTCTTAAGAGCCTTTGAAAAGACCTATATATGTAAAAAAAAAACTTCTAAATAAGCCTTATTCTCAAGAGGCAAATTAAAAAAGAGAATTCTCAGTAAAGATGAAAAAGAGAGCCTTTTATTTCCTAAGTTATACATACTTATGAGGCTGAAGAATTCAGAAAACAAGTTCATAAAGAAATTAAAAATCAGAAAGTTGAAAACCTTTTTCACAAACCTAATTCATCTCATATGTAGAACAGTAGACTCTGGATAAAATTAGTCTTTTAATTCTCTGATCATTCAGTTCTATGAATTTAATTAATTGCAGAGTTATTACTGAATTTAATTTGTATTTCGTGGTCGCTGACGGTGATTTTTGACATGAATGATAACAACCCCTTATAAAGATTCAACAAAAAAATTTCAGACTATTTCTATTATATAATATCACTCTCACAGAGAAAATGAGGGTATTTTATTAAACTTAGGAATTTAAAAATGGCTCCATTTACTTTATGCCTGGTATCTTATTTTGCTTTGTCTTTTTTCTTTAGAACAAAAAAAATTTGTTTTGGAGACAGGGTTTTGCTATTCAGGCTGGACTTGAACTCACTTTGTAGCCTAGGCTGGCCTCAAATTTGCTGCGTTCCTCCTGCCTATGCTTCCTGGGTAATGGAATTTCAGGCATGCAACACCACACCCAGCTAGAAGAAAATTTAAAATGTATTAAAAATTACATTTTGTGGGTTGGAGGTGTAACACAGTGATAGAATCACTGTCTAGTTAAGAAGTATGTAACAATAAAATAAAATTTATTTAGTTAAATCAGAATAAAAAAATAGGTGTCTAGCATGAATAAGGCTGTGGGTTCAGTCATCAGCACTGCATAAATACATTAATATTTTCCCACATAAAAAATCTGTACACAAATATCTATAGTAGCTTTATTTATAACTGCTAAAAATTGGAGGCAATCAAGACACTCTTCACTAGGTAAATACACAAGCTGTACTAGAAAACTGCATTACCTTTCTGTCTGGCTTTAACTATCACTTCTATATGCTTCATTGCCGCTTTCAAGAGTTTCTTGGTTATAATAGATGGGATATCCACCTAGAAAAATTAACATTAAAATAAAACTTTAAAATTTATCACTAAGTTGCCATAGCAGGATTACAGTATATAAAGTACTGGAATATATCTTAAAATTTTAGATTAGTAGGAATATGGGTTTTTCTTGAGATCTACTAAATATAGCTCATAATAAAGTACTATTTTAAAAACTGCCAAGAGAAAATTTTAAGTATTTTACATTTTTGGGGGTGCGGGGACTTTTTGAGATAGGGTTACATTATGCAGTTCAGGCTGGCCTTAAATGCACTTTGTAGCCCTGGCTGGCCTCTAACTCACAGCAATACTCCTGCTTCAGTTTCCCAAGTGCTGGGATTATAGGCAAGTGCCACTATGCTTGGGCAAGTTTTAAGGATTCTAACCATAAAAAATGTTAAGTATTTAAGGTGATACATATTGTCAACTAGCTTGATTTAATTCCACACTGTACTCATAATGAGAACATCACTATGTATCCCATAAATAATTCTAAATTGTAAATTTACAATAAGAAATTTTAAAACTAGAAATATTATTCAGAATCTTTCAAAAATATAATTTAAAAGCATTAAGTATTCTTGGATCATACTAACTGTAGCATTAGACAGTTTTCTATCACACTATTGAAACTTTTACCTTAATGCATAAATACTAAATAGCAAAATTTTCTCCACAATATCTTTATTTGTAGCTTCTTTTTTTTTTTTTTTGGTAGTAGGAATCGAACTCGGGACCTTCCACTTGCCAGGCACACACTTGTGCCACTGAGCTGTATCCCCACCCCTAGTTTATTTCTTTAGAGCCTATGTTTTAAATACAAAGAAAAATCTATAGTTACTTATCTTCTCTATCAGAAATTAGAAATAAATGACCAAAAAGTATGCTTAATTATACTTTATCAAGTTTATCTTCCACCACATACTTAACCTATATTTTTCTCTAATCAAAGTCAGAAGAAAAAAATTCATATTAAGAAAAAGAGAAAATCACAGGGTAATGAGTCTGCTAAATATGATGGCTGATAAAGCCACCAGTGATCTGCTGGCAAAAACCAAAGCAGTTTACTACATAAGATCAAGATCAAACGTGTTCAATAAGTGGGGATATTTTTGTTAGTATGGTATCTCATTTTAAAATAACATTACTTTTCATTTATCTTTAGAGACCTGGTACTCAGTGATTATAAATTATGGTACTCTCAACTTACCAAATAAAAAAAAGATGTTTTAGCTTTCAAACACTTTATAAAATCTTGTCTTCTGAAAATACTCATGAAGATTTCATTTTTAAGTTCCACTTTAAAGATTTCAGGTCATAGTCAAATAGTAATGTGTTTATCACAAAATTTTGATATAAAAAATACAGACTTCAAATAATATTGTATTTTCAGTAAGCCTAAACTTCCAAATTACCTTATCTGAGCAAGCGTATGAAAGACAGAATATAATAGTTACTAAGATGACCATTTACAAGGAACTCACACACTTCCCCACCCCGCCCTGCCGTGAGCCAGCAGCAGTCAAGCTGGCCAGGGAAGGACCAGGAAGCCATGCCCCTCTACGAGCCAGCAGCAGTGGTGCCTGCTGGGGAAGAATCAAGAAGCCATGCCCTCCTGTGAGCCAGCTGCTGCATAGGCCTGACGAGAAGAACCCTCTCTGCCTAAGCAACCAGCAGATTAGGAGGAACACAGGCTGAGATGATAGCAACTAAAGTAAAAAGAAACAGCATTTGTATTGTTTGATTGGCTTTGCAGAGCTAAAGCCAGTAGTCTGAACAATAATTTAGAGGATAACAATATGCAATACAGAAACTATTGTGGATTCCCTATTGTCTTGTTTTTGAAGTTCAATATTGTTCTCATTGTTTTGTTTTATCTTGCTTTACTGTTTGTTTTATTCCTTTTAAAATAAAAATAGATGACCATTTAGTACCTCTGATACTGTGACATAATTACTTTCTATAAAATCGATACAATGATGAATGACCCACTCATCTCCAAAGACAAATGCAGATAAAATTAGAACACAGAATATACAGTAACTCAGAATGGAAGAATATGATAAATCATATTTCAGTTAAAAGACATGTATCTAAAATAAAGAACTTTTAAAGCTCAATAACTGAAAGACAATTCAGCAAAATACGGCCACAGGATTTGAAAATAGATATATGACAGCCAAAGCATGTGAAAAAATGCTTAACATCAAAGGCACCAGGTAACTCCAAATCAGTAACAATGAGATACCACTCACATTCACTATGATGGTTAGAATTAAAGGAGAGAGACATAGACACAGACACAGGGAGAAAGGGGGTCAGAAGACAGACAAATGAACTCAGCTGGGCAAGAATGTGGAAAAATTGGAATCTTTATGCACGGCTGAAAGGGATGTAAATGATGTACCCACTTAAGTTTATTTATTTATTTTTTTTGGTTGGTACCGGGGATCGAACTCACAACCTCGTGCACACCAAGCAGGCACTTAAGCCACTGAGCCAAACTCTTGGCCCTATTTTTTTCAAGACAGGGTTGCACTATGTAGTTCAGGCCAGCCTTGCTCACACTGCAGCCCAAGCCAGCCTCAACCTCACAACACTCTACCTACCTCAGCCTCCTGAGTGCCGGGATTAAAGGCGTGTGCCACCACACAGGGCTGATGCACCCACTTTGGAAAACGGTAAGAAAGTTGCTCAAAGTATGAATCATACAGCTATCATTTGTCATAGCAACATGTTTCTAAGTATACACTTAAGTGAAAACATGTATCCACCCAAAAAAAACTGTGCACAAATGCTGAGAGGTTAAATATACTCCACAGATGGAAATAATCCAATGTCTATCAATTTAAAAATGGGTAAACAAATTATGGTATATCCACACAATAAGATATTATTTGGTCATTAAAAAATGAAATGCTCACACCTATAATTCTAGCACTTGGGAGGCTGAGGCAAGATGATCACTCTGAGTTTGAGGCCAGCCTAGGCTACAGTAGCAAGTTCAAGGCCAGCCTGTACTACATAGCGAGACCTTGTCTCATAAATAAATAAACAAACAAATAAATGTTGATATATGCCACAACATGACAACATACATAAGTCGGGGAGATGTTATGCTAAATGAAAGAAACCAGTCATAAAAGGCCACGTGTTGTATGATCCTATTTATATGAAATGTCCAGAACAGACAAATCCATAGAGACAGAAAGTAGAATTGTGGATAGTAAGGAAGAGAAAAATAGAAATACACAGATGGCTTAGGCTGAGACAGGAGTGTTGGAGTTTATAGTCAAAGATTATAATGCCTCTCTGAGTAATAAAAATGGGCTAAAATTGATTGTGGTGATACCTGCATAGCTTTATGTTTGTGGTGATGTTTGAATAGCTCTGTGATGTGAATATACTAAAAATCACTGAAATGTATACTTTAACATGGTTAATTGTTTGCTTCATAAATTACATCTCAAAAATAAATGAATTCTTTGGAGGTAAATGCCTCACTTACACATCTTCATATTCCCATAAGGAAACTCATTGAACAATTTTGCATTTAAAGTGAATATGCTTTAGCCAGGCGTGGTGGCGCACGCCTTTAATCCCAGCACTCGGGAGGCTGAGGTAGGCGGAGCGTTGTGAGTTAGAGGCCGGCTTGGGCTACAACATGAGCACAAGGCCGGCCTGAGCTACACAGTGCGACCCTGCCTCAAAAAACCAGGGCTGGGAGTTTGGCTCAGTGGCTTAAGTGCCTGCCCTGGCAGGTGTGAGGTTGTGAGTTCAATCCCCGGTGCCGCAAAAAAAAATAAAAGTGAATATGCTTTAGACTACAGTAGGGCTCAATTCTATTTTATACTGAAGCTCAAAATTTAGTTGTTCTTTATCCAACTGAATAAAATTATCATAAAGCTGTTATCAAATAATATGTAAAATATGTAATAACATATCAAATGATATTAACTAAATGCTATCATATTCCAAGTATAAGGTGCTATTATTTGAGAATCCACTAGGTTATCTCAAAGCTTAACACTGAATTGTTCTACTAACTAGTGCCTATTAACTCATTTATTGTGAAGAACACAATTTATCTCAAATCATTATTTGCATAATCTATATAAATCATCTTGATATTTCTTACAAAATTATTTACTGCAATTAGTCTATCATGAAACAAATGCCCCACAAACTTTTTTAAACATCAACTTTTTTCAAAAATCACACATCGTGCAAAACAAAAATAAAACATGGCAACCATAAAGAAGTGCATAGAAAGAATCCAAATTCACCAACAGCTCATCATTACTGTAACATAATAACTATTAGTAGTTTTAAGGACATAAATGCCCTTAAATAAATATTAAAAAGCTAAAAAAAAAAAAAAGCTAATATGTGAGCTTTATTTTGAAAGTGAAAAATACCACACAATGTTTTCCAGTCTCTTTCACTTAATATTTAAATATTTTGCAATGTAAACAAGCATTACTGTATCAAATGATTTTTCATGACTTTGTAGAATTTCACAGTCATAGTTAGGATACATTTACCCAACCAATAATCCAATCATCAGATAGCAGTTTTCCTTATAATAAATTATGCTGCAATAAATATGAGTTTTATATACTTCTTTGAAGTATTTTATATTTGATTTTTTTCCTTAAAGTATCTTACAAAAATGGAATTTGGTTGTGTAAGAATTGGGGGGGGGATAATGGAGATTAAGTATGTCCTAGGGAACACTGAGCTACTTCTCTACCCATTTTTATTTATCAATCAATAAATTTATTATGATAGGATCTCATGAAATCATCAAATTGCCCAGGCTGGACTCAAACTTATAATCCTACTGCCTTAGTTTCTCATCTACTTTGGGCCTGGTGGCACATGCCTATAACTCCAGCACGTGGGAGGCTGAGCTAGAAGAACTGTTGAAAGTTGAGGCCAGGCTAGGCTACATAGTGAGCTCAAGGCCAGTCTGAAATACACAGCAATACCCTGTCTCAAACAAACAAACAAATCCCAAAAAAGCAAAATACCTGGGATTACAGGTATGTACCATCACACTCAGGAATATCTTTAAACACATCTTTAAGTGTAGTATAAGTCACCAATTTGGATTTTCATTTGTTTTGCCTATTTCCTCTATGTATCAGTACTAGATATTAACATTTTTTAAAAATATTCCCCTGTCTATAAGTAAAAGAATGTCTCTTAACAACTTTTATTTGATATAAGACAACATATTTTCAATTGCTCATTGGCTGTTTTACATATTTCTTTTGTGAACTGGATGAACATACTGTTCATTTCTCAAATGGATACAGAAATATTTAACAAGAGTAATCTTAAATTCATTAATTAATGGTATTAATCATCAATATTTTCAGTCCCACTGAATTGACAAAGCAGTACACAAGTGTATGTCTAGAGTCAACACACTACAATACAAAGGTAAAGACAAAAATATACAAAATATAGCTCAAATTTTTAAAAGTAAATTATGATCGCCAGTTAGTCAATAAATTTATCTAAATGGAACATGACTTTATAAGTTTTCATTGCTAATTTTAATAAACTAATCTAAACAAATGTTAACAAAAGCAAAACTGCTTAACAGGTCAAAAGTGATTTCTTAATTTTTAACTTAAAAAAGTAAGGAGAAAACACAGAATATACAGTATAGAAAAAACAAGACAAAATCATCCCTCATAATAATAAAGCCTGAAATTTCCAAACTTCTCATTATATATATATATATATATATACCTTGTGAATCCTTCGTACTAAAACAGATGCAAAAAACCGTAACGTGATTCTCAGTTCATCAACGAAGGACTCATCATCTGTTACATCCCTTAATGAGGAAAAAAGCAAACATTCATTTAGAGAGATACAGTTTCACCTTCTTGAATCACGAAAAGGATTTTCTGTTTCCCACTTATGCTACTTTTTTACTGATAAATAATGTATTTCATTGCAGACTAGAACAAAAGTATAAAACAAAATAAACATCTCTCATAATTCTAGTACCAAAACAATCATTATTAAGTAAACTGTAGCATATATTATCTTGCAAACCTATGTTTGTCTTGTTACAACTAAGTTCATTTTTTAACTATCATCAAAGAAATTTCAAAGAAAACAAAAATTCTGGAGAAACAATATAGTACAAAATTGTACGTTAGCTCAAAATATTTGAAATAATAATATAATTCTAAAATTTGTATGTAGGTGTGCATAGATGTGGGTGTATGCATGCTCTATTTGAAAAAGAAAATAAACAAAACAAACAATTTTAAACCAAGACTTTTACAAACTTCATTTGAGGAGGTGGTTTTCATTCTCTTGAAAAATTAGCGCATTTCCCTAATCAAGGTCAAGAAAAAGACTGTGTGTGGTGGCAACATCCTGAACTTGAAGACAGGGTTAACCATTAAGTCTCTTGTCAGAATAAAGATGACAATTGTATCAACCATGCTTCATACCTTTAAATCTCAAGAAAGCACACTTAATTAATAACTAGATCAAAGAGAAAATATTTAACTCTCAGAAACATTACCCAATTTTATATCTGAATAGTCATAATTCAATAGTAAGATGAAATAAGGATATCTTCGGGAAAGAATTCACTTTACAAAAGAATTCATCATTAACTTGGTTTAAATGACAAATGCGGGACATATTCACCTTTTTTTTTTTTTTTTTTTTTTGCGCCACCAGGGATTGAACTCACAGCCTTGCACCTGCCAGACAGGCGCTTAAGCTACGGAGCCAAACCCCCAGCCCTAGTTTTTTGAGGCAGGCTCACACTATGTAGCTCAGGTCGGCCTTGTGCTCGCGTTGTAGCCCAAGTCGACCCTGAACTCACAACGCTCCTCCTACCTCAGCCTCCAGAGTGCTGGGATTAAAGGCGTGCACCACCACGCGTGGCTGCTATTCACTTATTTTGGAAAAAAATACTAATTTTCCAGACAATATATTAAAATTACCTTTTTATTTTTTTGAGACAGCATCTATTCCAGGTTGGTGTTGAACTCATTCCATAGCTCAGGCTGCTCTCAAACTCATGGTGACTCTCCTGCCTCACCCTCCCAAGTGCTGGCATTATAGACACATAGCACTGAACCCAACTGAAATTACTTTTCAATTTACTGAAACACCCAAATACAGATATTCCCCTCAAAAGGACAACTATTTCAAATGTGAAAACTGAATGAAATTATTAAACCAACACATTTATGAATGATAAATTCTTCAAGTCACCAGGTATGATGGTACATGCCTTTAATCCCAGCTCTCTGGGAAACTGAGACAGGAGGTTCAAACCCAGCCTGAGCAATTTAGTGACTTAGCAACACCCTGTCTTTGAACAAACAAACAAACAAACGAAGGATTCCTATGGGATGCAGTTCAGTGGAAAGATCCTGGGTTCAGTCTCACTACCACAGGGAAAAAAATTTAAGTTACTCTTTTTTCAAAAAGTAGCCTAGATGTCTTCTCTTTACTATCACTAAATTACTGGTTAACTGCCTACATTGATGGTTCTCAGCTGGAGCAATTATGCTTTCTAGGTAATATTTGGTAATCTCTGAAGATATTTTTTGTTAGTCAGAACACAGGTAAGACGAAGCAAGCATACTTCTACCACAAAATGTGAGGCGGCCAGAAGTGTTGCTTAGTTTAATGTCCTGTAACACACAACACAGCCTCTACAGCCTCCCACAACAAAGACTTGGCCTAAAATATTGACAGATCCTGACTTACTCTGAAAACACATCATTAGCACACTTATAGTATTAACTGTATTAAAAAAAAGATCTTAGAGAAAGCACATACCTATACCATGGATAAACAAAGTTCTCCAACACAAGTTCAAGAACCTGAAAAAATAAGTTTTAAAGGAAAACAAAATTAATTCTGGAAAACTAAACTGTACTACTTAGTAATACAAAATATTATTGAAAAAAACCAATTTTAGTATTCCAAATATTGACAGTAACATCACACTTTTTTCATGACAAAATGCATATTACAACTTCACATAGTTTTGAAGCTCAAAGAGCACATGAGAAAATACCTAGAGAAACATAAAACTCCATAAAAAGGAACAATTTCTAATACAATGACACATGCTTATTTCTAAATATTCCCATAATCAAATAAAAACACTTAAATTGTTTCTGATTCTCAAGCTTTAATGAAGCAAAATGTCCTATGGAAAACAGAAAATAATAGGGCGTTTTTGCATTCTTAACTTTCTCTGTAAGGGAGCCAAAATTAGATTATCACTGGTCAGCTTCAAAGGAAGTAACTGGAAGGAAACATACAATTCTAGGGTACTAGGAATGTTCCATTTCTTGATCAGCAAGCTAATTACATAGTTATGTTCACACTATGGAAATTTTAGCCATACACTTAAAATCGGCATGTAAGTTAAACGTGAAAAAGTAACAACAAAACAAAAAAAAACCCTTTGTGTTAAATCTGTTTCTTGGGTGTGGGCATAGAAGCATGTTGTAAGTTTAGTAAGAAATTGCCTGGTAACTTAAAAAGCAATAGGGCTCGGTATGGCGGTGGATATTTATAATTCCAGCACTCTGAAGGCTGAGGCAGGAGGATCAACACAAGTTAAGAAGCCAGCTTGGGCTGCATAGTGAGTTCAAGACCAGCCTGAACTACATAATGAAGCTCTGACTCAAAAAAAAAAAAAAAAAACACAAACCACAATAGGACGGGAATGAAACAGTATCTTACTAATATGTTTGCCAAACCTTATATGCCTTATCTGGCAGCAGTGACAAAAGTTCTGGATTTTCTAATTTAAATATGAAGGAAGCAATAATTTGGATTTTTAATACAAAGACTAATCATTAATTTAATTTCTGGGGAAAAGAAACAGTAAGAATAGTGAAACTGGAAAGTTATTATTAACATCTGATCTTCTTTTATATCCTTCCAATCAATCACCAAGTCACACTAATTTTACTGCTAAGCTGCTCTCTTCTCTAGTACCACTGTGTTTTTGAGTTTTTGTTTTTTGTTTTTTTGGGTTTTTTTTGCAGCACGGGGGATCAAACTTACAACCTCGCGCCTGCCAGACAGGCACTTAAGCCACCGAGTCAAATTCACAGCCCTATTTTTTTTTTTTTTTTTTTTGAGGCAGGGTCGCACCATCTATGTAGCTCAGGCCGAACCTGCGCTCGCACTGTAGCCCAAACTGGCCTCGAACTCACAACACTCCTCCTACCTCAGCCTACTGAGTGCTGGGATTATCTAGTACCACTGTTGATGTCCTCATCTCACCACTTATATCGCAGCAATACGCTCTAAATTAACCTTCAAATATGCTCTCCTCCAACCTCCAAAGAGATGGCAAAGTGATCTTAAAAAATATTTGACCACATCACTCCCTTGTGTGAAACACTCACTATACCAAACCACAATACGTAAAAGAAAGTAAAGCTGCACTGATTTTGAAAGGGAGAGCGCTACACGCCAGGAGATGTGACCATTTACTTTCTTTTCACCTCCCACTATATATGAGTCACATCTGAAGACTTAGTAACAGAAAATCACTGGCTTCCATGATTGGTATCAAAACTCCATCACCATAGTTACATAAAATCTTCTGATTTCTAAAGAGCTATATAAAATACTGGTTAAGAATTAAGCCAGAGGCCAGTCACAGTGGTACATGCCTGTAAACTCAGCTACTAGGGAGCCTAAGAAAGCCACTTATTTTGTAAAAATCAGCTAGCTAGTTCAGAACTCATTAGGTGGCACTTGGATACTCTATAATTAAATTTTAAAAAAAAACTATCTAGAAAAATTTTTCACAGGTATTTAAAATTTTCCGTTTGCATATACAGTTATGCACCAAATGACATGTCAATCGCAATGCACCAGATATACACCAGTGGTCCCATAAGATTATAAAGGACCAAAAAGAATTCCTATCACCTTTTGAGGACGCAGCTGCCATAGTACAGTGCATTGTTCACATGTGTGTTGTGATGCTGGTATAAACAAACTTACTACTCAGCCAGTCATAAAAGAGTATGGCACATACAATTATACATACTATACAGTACTTCATAATAAGTGACTGTCATTATTAGTTTATGTATTTACTATACTTTTTGTTATTTCAGATAAATACTGAAATATTCTACTTATCCAAAAACAAACACTTTACTACAAAACAGTTTGCCCTGTTAAGCTAGCAGCAGCTTCACAGAGCTCATGTTTACCACATTCCTCATGTTTACTCACAACACTGAATTTCATATCAACGCAATTTTCAGAACATATCCCCATAATTAAACAACACAAGACTGTATCTGGCAGTACTAATTAAATTAATCACCTCTGAGAGAGATGCATCAACCTTGGAAGAAATTTTCAGGTCTAGCCATGGCTGGTAGTTTTCAAGAAGTAAGGATGGCCTTAAAAACACACACACACATATAATTAAGTAACTTATAATACAAAATATAATTAGAAAGATCAATAAACAAGAAATGCTTAACTTACCTATGTCGTTTACATTTCACTTTACCACAAACAGCACAGCTATGACCTTGAGGAAATAATTCTTGAAGTCCCAACTGCTAAAAAAAAAAAAAAAAAAAAAAGGAGAAAGAGATTTGTCATAACTTTACATGTTACCTTTGTTAGAGACAATCCACTTTTCAAAAGGTTTTTCACTTCAATAGAAATTCAGAGGGTATTTTTTGGTCTACTCGAACAGCGAAATCATTCTTTGTAATAAATAATACTTGTTAAGCTACAATGTCAAAGCATAAAAAAACACTTGATGAAATGCCTTACATTAAATCAAATTTCCAAGTATAAAAGTCAAGTCACATGTTATAAGCACTTATAAACTGAATGAGAGATACTCTACAACAAACACAGTAAGAAAAAATGATTTTCTGCTTTTCCAAAACTTTGAATAAGGGAGAAGACATATGATGAATAGCATGATTCCTGACTAAATATGGTGCACGTTTTCAGCTGTCTATCTTGTGAAAAGAAATATTAACAAGCCTGAAACAAGGGACTGTATCAACTTAGTCAAGTTAGATTTCAACTTGGTGGCAGGGGCAGAGCTGAGAACTAGAACACTTGTCTAGGATGACTGAGGCCCTAGGTTCAATCCTTAGCACAAAAAAGAAAAGCAAAGATCACACCAAATACTGTTTCACAGAACAAAACTTTACCTTACATAGACAATTCCATACTAGTACCTTTATTAAGTTTCAGAAATACAAATTATTTTAGTTACATGCATTGCCTAATTATTTCTGTTTCTATGGTACACAGAAACATTTAAGAAACTAACAGTGTAGGTGAGGGACAGACTGCTTCAGCCTTACCTGCACAAGGCCCTAGGTTCAGTCCCTAGCACCACAAAAAAAAAGGAAGACAACAAATTAAAAGGGTTAAATTATTTAACCCAAGATCTCTGCCCTGAGTTAAACCCCCAGCCCATTTTTTATTGTTGATACAAAGTATCTCTGAGCCTCTGAATTGCACAGTTGAACTTAAAAACTGGGATCCTCCTCAGAGTGCTGAGATTATGCCTATGTGACACTATGTCTCCCAAGAACCTGCCTTTTTAAAGATTCAACAGGAGAGTCTATTGTACAACCAGCCTTCAGAATGTTTTAACTTATTATCCTAACAGTGAATATATAGATAAGGAACCTCGATTATGATAGATTCCCAAGCCCCTGACAAGTTTATATTTTTTTCTTATGGTTCCTTCTATAAATATAGTCTTGAAAAAGAGGGCAGGAAGCCAGATTTGATGGTATACATAGTCACACAAAGAAATTTCATCTTGAAAATTTTATAAGGAACTTTGTATATTCTATTGGTAAATAATAGTAAAAGATTTTTAGAAATCATTGCTTTAACATGCTTTCAATCATAAATATTAAAAAGCACAGGGTCATGCATACTAACTTAAAAATAAAAACATAATTTTACCTTGGGTTTGTATTTTATTGTGAAGAAAATATTTGGCAAGAGAGAATCAGGTCCTAATGAGCAGTAGAATGTAACAACTCCAGCAACAAATGACCAGAATATCATCAAAATATGAAGATACCTTAGAAATAAATGAAAATAATAATCAGAACCAAAAAAAATCCTGTTATCCCTTTTTTATTTAATAAGTAATCAATAAGCACCTACCAATCAGATGCAACTTTTCCAGTCATGATTAATTTCCTGTTTTTATTAAATATAAGAATCATGAAATATGTCATCAGATAAGTAATTCACTTAAATAAGTAGAAATTCTCAATATTTCACAATTCAGTTCCTATGTAGTCATTTTTAACTACTCAAATACTACATTCTTCCAAAATACCTTTAATGATATCCCACCAAAATTCTGATTATTTATCATCAGAAATAAGTACCAACTTTCTGCTAGACAACGCTAAGCTCAGAAGATATTAGAGAAAACAGCACCGGCATTGTTTCTATTTTCATATGAAACACTGTCTAGCACTAGTAACAGATAAGTGAGTACACTGCAATGCAATAGGTGTTTGATATGACAGAAAAAGTATATACTTGTGACATACTACAGGCTAACTGCTCAACCCAAATTTGAAGTGTTTTTCAGAGAAAGCAATATGTACAGAAAAACTTAATAAGTGAATAGGATGAACCAACAAAAGAAGGGATGGTAGAAGGATGGGTGAATGGGGAAGAAGCTGGGGAATTCAAACATGAGAAAACTATATGGGTTGAAGTCTGAGCATAGTTTCAAGGGCAAACATGCCTCGGGAGAAATCTAAAATCAAGCAGCATGAGACAGTATTTTATCACACAGTAGATCATGTTAAAGTGTCCCAATTCAGGCATTCTTCACACTATACAGGTTTGAGATGCATGAATTTCAGTTGCCATTTTTTAACACCATTTCCCCCTCAACTTGAATCAAATTCCAACAACCAGGGTATGTTTATTAACTGTGAGATATTTTATGACACTGAACAAGACATAAAAGTCAATACAAACTTAAGAGTATGGCAATTCACCTAGATCAGTGATGGCAACCTTTTAGAGACAGAGTGAGTTCAAGGCCAGTGAAAGTAGACAACAAGACCCTGTTTCCAAAAACAAACAAACAAAAAAACACCTCCCAATTCTCCTTTTTGCCGTATCTATGTGAGTTTCTGCTACCTACTATCAACAGCCCTGAATAATACCAAAGAAACAGTTTTAGGAAGACTTTAAGAAGGAAAGTGACAACATGAGATTCAGATCATTTCCTGTAATAAGGAGAGTTGCCTAGTTCAAAAATAAGCAGGCTGATTTTAAAGCTGTTGCAGTACTCTAGAATTAAGAATGACCTGTACTAGGAAAGAAGCTGAGATAAAATGCTGCTTCTCTTGAGCGATGTCTGGGGAAAAATGTTAAGAGGACCAAGACCCAGGTGTGGTGGCGCAGGCCTGTAATCTTCTGAAGACAGCCTGGGCTGTACAGTGAGTTCAAGGCCCGTCTGAACTATAGTAATGACTTGTTTCAATCAATCAATCAATAAATAAATAAAGCACCAACTAGTTGATTGGATGTAGGTAGAAAGGACAGGTTAAAACAAACCCCCTTTCAAGTATCTTTTTAAGACATGCCATGGAAAACATTCCATAAGTAACTGATGTTGGACAGTCTGAATCTTCTAGAGGGAATACAGGCTAAAGATAAAGGATTGAGAATTACCAGCATATAGATCACGGAAGTCATAGGGATAAAATACATTCTTAAGAAAGAGAGTTTAAAAAAGAAGAAAAAGAGAAAGCATAAGACATTTATGAACTAAGCAGAGGAAACCTATGAAGGAATCTAGTAATTAGAGTTAGGAAATAAACTCTATTCAGTCATAAAAAAGTCAAAATTTTAAAAACTCAACAGAAATAATTGATATGGTCAAATATTTGCAAAATAAAGTAAGCAGCACTGAAAAGTATCATTTAACTTTACCAATAATGGGCCAGACGAATAAGGTTAGTTCTGGCAGAACAGCAAAAAACTGTAACATTTAAAAATGAGGAATAAGTAGAATCAGTGAATGTGGATAATTCTTTTTTATTTTTTAGACAGGGTTTCACTATATATTCCAGATTGGCTTTGAACTCACTGTATGATCCAAGCTGGCCTTGAACTGGTGGCAATCCTCCTGCCTCAGCCTCCTAAGTGGTGGGATTACAGGCCTATACCACCATGTGTAGCAGAGAATTCTGCTAAAGTTTAAAAAAAAAAAAAATAAGGCTAAGCTGCAACAAGAGAAAAGTTTTAAGTGGAAACCTGATCATACATGCCTCTGTGTGTGTATATGCCCTTTTTTTTTTTTTTTTTTTTTTTTTTGAGACAGGGCTTCACTAGGTAGTTCAGGCTGGCCTTGAACTAAGTAGCCAAGGCTAACTCAAGATCCTCCTGCCTCAGCCTCAAAGTGCTGGGATTATAGGTGTACACTACCATGTCCAGGTTTCATATTTAAAACCTGAAAAGAGAAAAGGAGAAAAATAGACAATGTAAACAAGTAGAAGGAAACAGAAATGATAAGTGAATAATGTCCTAAAGAAGACAGGAAAAGTTGGGATTAAGAATCTAAATGGAAGCCGGGCGTGGTGGCGCACGCCTTTAATCCCAGCACTCGGGAGGCTGAGGTAGGTGGAGCGTTGTGAGTTCGAGGCCGGCTTGGGCTCCAACGCGAGCGCAAGGCTGGCCTGAGCTACATAGTGCGACCCTGCCTCAAAAAAAACCAGGGCTGGGGAGTTTGGCTCAGCAGCTTAAGCGCCTGCCCTGGCAAGCGCAAGGTTGTGAGTTCAATCCCCAGTGCCGCAAAAAAAAAAAAAAAAAAAGAATCTAAATGGAAGAAATAGTAATAAAAGAGAAAAATGTCTCTTCCCTGACATCACAGAAAAACAGATCAGAATGCAGTTACATCAATAGATTTTGGAACAAATCTCTTATGAAAACAGGAGATGTGCAGAGTAAAAGGCAAAGATAGTACAATCACAGGTTTTAGAAGACAGGAAAGTTCTGAAATAGCTACTGGCGAGAAGGGGGCAATACTGAAGCTGAAGAGGAAATTGTCAGCTGTGGTATTTTCTCCAACAGTATTCATTTTTCCTAAACGGCATCACTGATTCAACTCTGGATATTCTCAGATAAGTAGCTGGATGGGAGTTAAGGGTACCATAGAATAAACAAAGCAGTCAACTATGAAACCTGAAGCTAGAGTGACTCCAAATTTTGTTTGAGAGTAAGTGACAACCAAAGAGGGACAACAGATAGGAAGAAAGCAGAGGAGTCAGGAGGAAACTGGGATGTCAAGAAGCAACTTAGCAGAGAGACCATATCTGAAAAGAAAAAATATTTTTTAGCTCAGACTGAAAGTCTTAGGTTCAATCACCAGTATCATCAATAAATAAATAAACACAGGTACAGTTGCAGGTATAATGTGATTCAGAAAAGTGGATACTAGTCAGCAAAGAAGATATTTGATTCTTAACACTTCAGTGGGAAAACATTTTGTAGCCATAACAAGATATTATGATAATACAAGTGGGAGGCAGAAAAGGAATTACCTGGAGATAGGCTAAATTATCTGATGGGTTGTTCCCATAAGCACTGAGACCACCTAGAATGATGGTAGAATTTGAAAGAGGAGAGCCAACCACTGTGGTACATGCCTATAATCTCAGGAGGAGGATTGTAAATTCAAGCCTGGGCAACTCAGTGACTTAGTGAGACCCTCTCCCAAAATAAAAAGTAAAAAGGGCTGGATCAACTTCACAGTATTATGCAAGGCGGGGGGCCCTAGAGGCCAGGACCCAATCTTTTCTAAAGTACGACTGACCTAGAAATCAATGAGAAAAACAGAGATGGCACATGGTTCAAAAGAATGAGAGACTTCGCCTTCCTTAGTATCAGAATCCCACCACCAATAACCTAAGTGGACAAAACATATGCAGCAACCATTTCCAGGAAATGGGTGACAAGAGGTGCAACGCTGCAATCTGTCAGAAAAGGGAAGCCCACAGATAAGCTCCATATCCATTTTGGATTCTTTCCCAATATCTTACCAGATTCTGAACCTTTGAGGACTTGAGAGTTCAGAATTGGGGAATGCAGTTCCAAACAGGAAGAGAAAGAGAAGACAAATGAAAAGGTGCTTATATCTTATAAACAAGGATTATATCTTATAAACAAGGACTAAGAACATAAGTTGAAGCAAAAGCCAAGTCACTCAGCCACATGAAACTGCCTGGTCACCAGGCTCTCAGAACAATTCTAAACTTGAGAAACACTCATTGTACACCTATTATTAAAAATGCTCTCAGCATTTAAAATACAAACATTGCCATCCACCCTAAAAACTGCCATAGCTGCAGAATGCCTCTTAAGGCTTTATGGTCCTTGTGTCAGTTAGGGTGGAGGGCCAATTTGACTGGCTTTGGGTCCACCTTGGGATTGGTGGGACAGACATCTAGGTGTGTCTGGATGGATCATAGAGGCAAGGCTTTGGGATCTATGTTTGTCCCCTTCCCCTTCCTCTCTGACACTCTTTTGCTCTGCTTCCCAGCCACAAGGAAGTAAGCAGCTCCTGCTGTGATGTCTTGAACCTTGGAGCCAGCCATCAAGACTAAGACCATGAACCAAATTAAAACTCTCCTTCAAACTGTGTTGTCTTTCCTGCATTTTATCTCAGTGATTAGAATGTTTAACTAACACAACTCCTTTCTTTCTCTTTGTTTCTTTCTTTCTTCCTTCCTTCCTTTCTTTCTTTTTGAGGCAGGGTTTCACTGTATGGTTCAGGCTGGCCTTGAACTCATTTTGTAGCCCAGGCTGGCCTCAAACTCACAGTGATCCTCCTGCCTCAGCCTCCTGAATGCTGGGATTACAGGCATGCGCCACACCACCTGGTTTATAACTACTTTACCTAGGTTCTAATTTACTCTTCCACTTTTTTTTTTCTGTTTGGCAGTACTGAGAATTGAACATGCCAGGCAAGCTACATTCCCAGCCATTCTTATTTCTTTATGAAAACCTTCACTCTAACCAAAGTATACCTCATATCCAAATTTAAAAAAGTAAGTCTTATGTCAGGTTAGAGGATAGGAATTTTCCACACAAGAAATTATGAAATTCATATTCACACTCATTTCTCCAAAATCATTTGAGCAATATATATAATTCAGAATTCAAAATGTTTAGGATTCTTGAACAATTACATGGTTCATATTTTATATATAATTTAACACCTCCAATGAGGTGTTACACAGTACCCACATCAGATATTAGTATATCTGTAGCAAATCACATGAACGATAAGAAGTACACAAATGAAAAATAAACACTGTGAATAATACTCTTGTATCAGTTCAGATCAGCTTCTGTAATCAAACGCAATCTGGTTCCAAACTTGGGGGAAAAATAACTTTTTTATACTTTCTTGAGTTTAGAACTGCAGATTAAGAATTGTAGAGCCAGGTGCAGTGATGTAGACCTATACTCCCAGCTAATGGGTGGCTGGAACACGAATGCTAAATTCTACATGCAATGGGTGGGGGCAATAACTAAAATAAGCTATACCTAAAGAATTACTTAAAATGAAATTTTATAGCTCTAAGACATTAACGTAGAAACCTAGAGCTTTAAATGCAATTAGTTTGTGGTTCCAAATCAGATGATTTTGCTCCCACCCCGTGACATCTGGCAACACGTGAAGACATTTTTCTATTGTCAAACCCTCAGACCCTTAATAACCCACCCCCACAACTGACCTCAAGTGGCCAGAGGCCAAGGCTAAAAATATTCTACAACATTTGGGCATGGTGGTACAGGCCTCTAATCCTACTACTTGACAGGCTGGGGCAAGAGGATCACCCTGAGTTCAAGGCCTGTCTGGGATACACAATGAGACCCTGTCTCAAAAAACCAAAAGCAAAAAGAAGAAAAGATCAACTATTGTTCAAACTGATAATAACAAGAAAACAAAGGCCCGGTTAATAAACAAGCCTAGGCCAGGGATATACCTAAGATGCACAAGTAAGTGCCGGCCTGGCAAATGCAAGGGTCTGAGCTCAATTCTCGACACACACAAAAAAAGCCCAACTTCAGCATAGTCACAGAAAACGGTTATTAGGGTGAAATTACCAAATTTCTTTAGCATTCCTCCCTGCTGCTGCTATCCTTGGGGATCAATCATATAAAGAGCAAAAAAAAAAAAAAAAGTTTAAGACACCAGAGAAAACAGCATGGGAATATTCTCTTCTACATACTGCAAGGATACCATCTTTTGAAATGCCAAAATGAAGTGAATCTACCACCTTTTTTCAGGGGCAGAAATCCTCCGATTTCAAAATGTCAACTGAATTTGTCAATTTTAACTTTTCACAATATTTCAGCGTTTCTTTTTTGCCTTTAGTTCCTTTAAGGATACTGAGACAGGCATTATTTTGCTTTCTCACTTCAAGAAATCCTTACGACTGTTTCCAAAACCAACAACTGCAGGAAAAGCTTTGGGTCTGCGTGTGCGCTGTGGCGAGGGCTGAGGCCCAAAACTGGGGCTGCGACTGGACCTTGAACCCTCCTCAGTCAGCTGACGGGACCGCCCCTGCAACACCGCAGATAGAGCAGGATTCGAAGGCCTCAGTGTAGAAAAACCATCAACGAAGAGGGTCACAAGTGAAAAGGCATGAAAAGAAGGTAAGAATGGGCGAAGGTAACAGCCACCTCGGGCCCCCACCGCGCGCTTTCCGGCTGCCCAGGCGGCTCTGCCCGAGGCGCTCCAGCCCGCGGCCTGCAGCTGCGCGGCCTGGCAGCCTCCGCCCGGGAAGCCGCCCGCGGGGCTCCGCGCTGCGGGGTACCTGTTGAGGATCAGAGAAGCGGCGCTGAGGCAGAGCAGCAGGAAGCAGAAGAGCGGGTACTGGCGGCAGATCTCGCGTCCCACGTCCAGCCGCAGCCGCTGCTTCAGCTTCTCCCCCGTCGTCCGCACCCACGACACCATTTCTGTGCGCGAAACTGAGGCGGCACTTCCCGCTGAGGCCGAGGTAAATGCGACCGGGGTCAATTTTTCGCGTTCTCGCCCCGCCGCCGGATGGCTGACCCACATAGCCGCCCACCAGCGGACGGTCTCCGCCAGCTGCAGTCGCTCTAAGCCCCGCCCCCAACTCCCCGCGCATGCGCGGCCGCTGCACCTCCGGCCACCGGGAAGACCGCACGACACGCCCGAGGTCACCGCCTCGCGCGGCGTCTCCCACGTCCTGCAGCTCCGCCCTCCTGGTCAGAGCCGCGCAGGACTTTCGTGGAGGACCGGACTCCAGTAGGCCCAGTGTGTGCCGGAAATCGAGGAAACCTGGCACGCGGTAGCTTCCTGCCCTGCGTGAGAGAGAAAAGGCTGTGTCGGAATAGAGGGAAAATGCAGCCGCCAGACACCTCTTGCGGAGCGCCTGGCACCATCGCGAGGACCCCTGGGAACTGTAGTCGGCGACGCAACCCCATGCAGCGGAGAAGCCCGTGGTCCCGCTTCGCCCTAGTCACCCCGCGCCAGGTGGCTGCTGTTCCAAGCCAGGAGCCACGCCAAAGGGAGTGGAGGCACGGTCGTCTTAGAGCCCTAAATTAAAAAAGAGAAAGCCTGGGGGATGCGGGAGGGGCAAATGAAACAGCCTGAGGGATCCTACCCACCAGACCGCCACCCGTAGGAGGGGAGCATCTTCTATGGGCCTCACAAGTAAGGTGGAGCTCAGCTCAGGGCGCTTCCAGGATCCTAACCAAAACCCAGGTGTTTGCACGAAGCAGGTTAGCAGGTCAAGTGCCTTATTAGTCTCATTTACTAATTTGTGGCGCATTTCTAAATTAACTTCCATATTGTCTACATCTCTTGAAAGGTGCAAGAGAACACCGCAATAAATTTTTGTCGGTCGCGCGCTAAGCACTTTAACACATTCCACGCTTTATGTGGCTGCAGGCATATTACTGAGACACAGATCAGGATTACCGAAACAAGGATTTGAAGCCTTTCTAAGGCCAGAGCCAGAGCCGGCACGTTCATCCAGCGTGTCATACCTCTTCCCTAGACTCTCCCCTTCCAAAGTGGCAAAGACACACCAAGAAAGTAATTTTGGGGGAAAAAAAAACAAACAAAACATGATGTATGGCTCCGCGAATATTTCCCCCAAAACATGAATCGATGATTATTTTTTCAAAATGTAGCACCTTTTATTCAGTTATCGCTAACCATTTAAGTTTATAACGACCTTTATAGTTTTGGTTTTGTTTTGAGACAGGGTCTCCATATGTATCTGAGGCTGACCTCCAAATGCTGCCATCCTCCTACCTCACCCATTCAGGGACTAGACCATCAATGTCCGGCCATAATTTCTTTAAGATCAACTTAAATAGAATTACTGGGTCTAAGGGCAAGAACATTAACATCGTTGATACATACTGTAAAATGTCTCCGTAGACTGGTGGTACCAACTCGGTATATGGAAATGTACATTTCACTGATTCTCACCATTAGGTTACTATTGACAGTAACACCATAAATATTGTATATGTGATCAATTTTTTAAAACTTCAATGTAACATTACTGAAAAACTTACTTTTAAAAACGAGGTACAGATATAACTCATTTTCATTCTGTAGTTTTTATAACTCTTTGAATTATCTAAAACTGTTTTACATGAACTTGCTAGAGCTATACTAAAATTTAGAAGAAGTATGTTGTATCACGTGCCTACTACTTACATTTGTTACTGCTCAACTTATCCGGTAAACTGTACTTTGTCTTGTTCAAAACGTTTGCTTCCTTAAAGGCTTATTCTGAAACTCAACTTTCTACCAAGAGCCAGTATATTCGAAAACAAAATGTTTTCAAGTCTGTTCAAATTACATCCTTACAACATCATACCCAAACACTTCCACCTTCTATTTCTTAACGTAAGGAGAATTAGCCAATTACACGATGAATTTCTGTATTACACCTCTAATCCCAGCATTCAGGAGGCTGAGGCAAGATTCAGTGTTGGAAGCGAGCACCATCTATACAGTGACTTCAAGGCCATCCTGAACTGTACAATAAGACACTATCTCCACCATAAAATTTTTTAAAAATCTATATTGCTCCAAATTAGGTAAAAATGAATTTCTGCCGTAAGAAAAGATTTTCTTAGTACTAGACAAACCCTAGGGTTTAGGCACATACTAAGCAAAAGTTCTATTGCTGAGCTACACCCAAACCCCCAAGAAAAACCTTCAAAATCTGCATCTAAAGAATCCTATTGCTACAAACCTCACCTGAGAAAGCCTGATAACATTCCATTAAATGCTCCTCTTTAGTCTTATAATCTAGCACCCATTTTTACACTTACATACAAAGCTTGAGTTTTACTTCCAACTTTGTATTAAGTTCTAAATTTCTTAAAGGAAATGTGGAATATCCACAACCGATCCTGGTTCTGGAACCACCTACATTTCCTAACAGGATATTGATAAAGGTCAACTTAATAGTGTCTCAGCCACTGCACTCACTTCTAAAATAGTTACCTTCTTTTTAAAGACTTCTAAAATAGTTATCTTCTTGTTAAGGTTTGGGGGAGGATTAAACTGAGTGGCAAGTGCCTCATACAACACTGAGTTTAAAAAATGAACTTTGATTTACTAATAGGACAGAAAAAAAAAGCTGAACAAAGTAGCTTTTATGTGGACTACAATAATCTAAAATGAAAATGACATTGAATCAAAGCTGCTAACATACCTTATAGAAAACTGAGGTCCCAAGAAGTTTATGTGCTACATATCACTGAATACTGTATGCTGCAAGCCACATATGGCTGCTGAGGACTTCAAAGGTGGCTGGTCAAGTGCAAAATACAAGTGAGATTTCAGACTTAACATGAAAACCTGGATAGAAAATATATCAACTTTTAACAACTTGACTTATTATTATATATTATTTGGGAACTGGGCTAAAAATAATTTTAGTCTGGTTAGGAAATTCAAAATTACTCATTTAACTTGCATTGCATGTCCCTACACTCTAGAATGTTGAGCTGCAACAATTAAGTACACTTTTTTGGTAAATGCTACATTGTGCCAGAAGTATATTTATAAGCTATAAAAATTTTTAATGTATTTGAAGGCCTCATAGATATCAAACTGCGACCCAGTGGTATACCCATTATTTTAATGAGTATTTACTGAATAGCAAGTATAAGGCACTGTGTAAGACATGGTGGTAGACTTAATTTAGATGCATTTTGCTAACTTCCCAAAGTTTACAGTCTAGTGGCAACAAGCCAAAGAAATAATGTATTTAATATAGTAGAAATTTATAAAGATTGCAGTAACAGTTCTTAAATGACAGGCAATTAAGACATAAGTGGTGGCACATACCTATACCCCCCCCCCCCTTAGCACTTGGGAGGCACAAGGCTCTTGAGTTTGAGACCAGCCTGGTCTACACAGTATATAGTAAGTGCATGACCAGCCTTGACTACATAAAAGAAATCCTGTCTCCAAACAAAGGAGGGGAGGATGGGTAATTTTCAGCCAGTGAGGACCTAGAAAGGCCTGTAGAAAGAAATTGAGCAATAGGACTTAACTCTGCTTTCACTTAAAGTTCAGACATGCAGACGAAGTTTAAATATCTAAAGTGCTTCCACTTTGTTCAAAATTTTCTCCACCCCACCAGCAAACTGAACAAATTGCTTTTTATGTTGGTGTAGCAGTTGAAAGGTACGGTTGAACACTTGGAACTGGGTGTTATGCCTACCTAACTCTGATGATTGGCTAAGTACACAGATCAGTGGTAGTGTGCCTGGCATGAGGGAGGTCTTGGATTCATCCCCACCACACATAAATACATTCTTTCTCATCATTCCTTCCCTCTCCCTCTCTCACATTTTAACACTTTGAGGTCTATTATCTATATGGCCTGAGGCACATATTGCATGAAGGAGAGATAAATACATACACTGCTCCTGGGAGCGGTTCCTTCTTCTGGTAGAACTCCCCATAATTTGTGGAGTATGGAGACATTTTCAAAGCCCTCATTTTATCCTGTTTCAAACAATCAAGGCCCACATTTTACCTTTAATGGCATTCATGTTATTTTCACAGCCTCCCTGAAAGCTATTCCTATATGCATCAATACAGTGCCTGTAAGAGACTGCTGAACTATCTTCACTTCAAGAAAAGTCCCTGTTCCTCATTAAAAAAATAAACAACTAAACTCATGAGTTATAGGACTGTATGTAATTCACAGAAGAAGAAAACTGAGATTTTTATAGATGTCTGAGATGTTTAAAATGTAGTAATTATCTTAGTTTCATTTTTAACTAACTTTTGCAGCCATGAGTTGAGTTCCACTACAAAGATAAAAAGAACTAAACTTTATAAAATCTGCGGCTCAAATACAGATTCTCCCTAAGAGCTACTTTATGACCATGAAATACTTACAGCACCAAAAAATTTTAAACATTTCATATTTGTCAACTCATATTTCTAAGTTATGATACGTTAGCCTCTCCCATCTTATTTTCATGGAAGTAGGCAGTTGTTCGTAATTTCAAAAAATGTAATTATTACTGCTTCCTAACTGAAAATGTGGTCATACCAGTTGATAAATATACTAGAAAAGTAAATGACAGCCAATGCTTTTTACCCACTAAGTTACTGCTTATGACTCCATCTTAATTCTTATGTTAACTAGACAGTGGTCTCTCCTCACAAAAGTAGTATTTATCACTTCAAGTATACTCACTTAAGTAACTTCTGAAAATATTTTAGAAAAGCTTTGCAATTCTTCCTCTTACCTATTTCCAAAACACAAAAATTAAAGCAGTTTGATATGGTACTTAAAACCATGCGACTGGGTGGGTTGGTTCAAAATTGTGAACATCACTAATGCTGGCATTTCAATTCTAATCCTACTAGTTAGGTTGCCACCAAGTATTTAAAATCAGTTTTACCTTCACTGAAAAGTTGATTTTAATCTGGAAAGCTGATTCCACCTATAAGAAAATAAAACTCAGTACAGTATTTCTCAGAAATCTTTAGTAAAATTTGGAAACTGTTACCAAAAAACTTGCCCTACATATCAAAAAAAAAAATTACCATTTAAATTCAGGTTTCCTTTAACTCACATGCACAAGGATTCTAAAGTAGTCAGTTTTTTGTATTAACAGAAAGCCATATGGCCTATATTGTTTTACGAAAGACAAAGTGTATCCCCCCGCAAGCACTGAAAGCAATTAAGACTTCCACTATCTCCAGATGTTCAGAGGGCAGTTTTCTCACTTTTTAAAAACCAAAAACTTTATAAGATTACCTTTGTTTTTCTTGTACCTAAAAAGAAAATGCCCATAACAATGCTTATAGAAACTTTGATGACAAAAAATGGAGCTATCTTTGTGGGGTTTCAGTAGCTTCAGAGATAAGACCTATACAACAAATTCCCTATGTAACCAGCCCCTTTCAAATATGGAGTTTCTGGGTAGGGATTTAGCTTACTAGTAAAGCCACTGCCCAGCACGTACAAGGCCCTGGGTTTGATCCCCAGCACCGCAAAACTCAAAACGTGTTTTCAATTGTTGCTAACATATATTATTCTTAAATTGATAAAAAAAATATACTTAAAGATGTGCCCTCTGCCAAATTTCATAGCTTTTATCTCCACTATGATGCTTATTTCATAAAACTACTATTTATCATGATGGAAACTGGTAAAGGTTATAATAAACACATTCACTGCAAGAAAATGAACTGGAATGTTAGCAGTAATAAATAGTTCTGAATGTTATTCTTAAAGTCAAATGTTATCATATATTCAAAATAGCTTTGCTACCATGCAGAGATTATTTTTATTTCAGTGTTTGTTTAGAGTCAGGGTCTCAGTATGTAATTCAAGCTGGCTCAGATTCAGTGATCCTCATGCCTCAGGCTCCTGAGGGCTGGGATTTCAGGCCTAGACCACCATGCCTGGCTATTTTGTTTTTAGGTAGACTTGCTATAGAAAGCACAGAGTGGCCTTGAATCATCTCCTGCCTCAACCTCCAAAATGCGGTTATGTGCCACCACTCCCAGTGTAAACTGTCTTTTCACTCATAAATAGCTAGATCACAAAATATACAGCATCAGCAATGGAGAAAAATCAGCTAATACCCTTAATCCCCTAGAAGGCAATCACAGATCTTTTACCTTGATACTCATCAAACTGTACATGTTCCTCAGACATTCGCTATTGTTTTAATGTGGCTATAGGAGGAATATACCTATTTTGGTTAAAGAGAATTTCTGAGAGGTTAGCTTGGGATGTGGTAGAATTCTAAGACCTCAATAACGTGAGGTGAGACAAAGACAGAGCAGTTTATTCAGACAGTATTTATGGAAGATAAAGCTAGAAGGATGAGTCAGTCTATACTGAAAACTTTATACTAAGTAAACTGGAGTTTTTCATTTGTGCTGTCATAGACTAGATTTGGAAAGCCAGCATAACTAAACTGCCACTTAAAAAAAAAACTCCTGATCTTTAGGAACCATTTATTTGTACATAGAGCCCAGTCAGATCTGAACTTCCTAAAGGATGGGCAGGGCTTGGATACAGAGCAAACTTCAGACCTTTTCAGTACGAGTGAATGATCACTGTGACTAAGTGTGATAAGATAAATTAACATGACAACTGCTGACAGAAAAAAGCCCCTTAATATGTACAGCAGACAGCTGAAATGCAAACTACACACGAAAGATCAAGCAAACTTTGACATTAAAATGAGAACACATGTAGACATGACAAAGCTATACTGCACATAAAATCAAGAGACAAGTGTAAATCAGCAAAAGAGAAAATAAGGACAGATAAGAATGTAGTAGTCAGAGATGAGAAAAGCAGCGAAGTGCCAAGAGTTAAGAAAACTGCTTCAATGTAAATGCCATAAAGGGTAAAGCTTTGAAATAATTTTATATGTGGTAAGAAGCAATTCCACTTAAGAGTATCATTCTAAAACTATCAAGGCTCACTAGGAAAAGGTGCAAAAAAAAAGTGTTTTTATTTTAAATATGTAGGGTTTAACCTAGATATTGGGGCGGTAGGTGAGGATAACTCACTGCAACTTAGGAAAATGCCCGTGATATTTTGGGTTACATGTTAACTGTAATTTTTAGAGAACATCTGAATTAATAAAATATAGGAAGCTAGTTTAGCAGTTGGACTGCTTTGTATTTTCTGATAAATATATTAGCATTACATTACAAAAACAAAACTGTTCCTACAATTTCATAATACTTGAAATAAACTTCCTTCAAAAGATTAAATTACTATCACAGAAGTAGATCCTTTTAGTTGATATTTTACACAATTTAGGTTTACTCCCAGTTAGTACATTAACACAGTAATTCAGGGATCTTGAAATAACTTGCAATAATGATTTCTATATTCTCTAATGAAGAGTTGATAGCACAGGTTCCAGATCAGCTTCTTTAACTGTGAGAAACATTTACCCTACTCTTAACCTGAAAAAGTAATTAAGCAATCAAAATCATATACCAGAATGTTCACACATGTAACACATTACAGTTTGAATAAGCAGTACTTTAATGCAGCATTTCTTGTATTTTGTGAAAGCCTTCACAAAAAAGTATGGAGCAAAAAAATTTTTTAGAAGACCCTCTAGGCATTTTATTACAAAGACAAGTATATCTAAATGTTGAGAGCTACAAAAACACCAGAAAGGGGAGGCACTATTTTATTTCAGCAACGGATACCTTTGCAAGTCAATGTAGAAAATGGATACACTGGCCAAATCAGGTTACCAGAATGAAAAATCCTCATGAATACAAAAGACAACTGAAAGACCACATAGTTCCAGATACCTATCAATTGTACCTTAAAGATCTAGGTCTACTACTTTACTGAAATCTGTGAGTGTATGTACATATGTATTGTAAAACAGGATAAATACTAGTACCACTGAAAAAAATTGTCAATTTTTGGCACCAAAAACCTTGAACATCTGTTTCTAATTTTAATATGAACAATACTGTAGCTAATTAATATCTAATACCATAGCACCTACTTTAGAAACAATGCTTTCATGCCTGAAAAAGGTACTTGGGTCTATCCAAAATGCTGAGATGTTTGATTTGCCTTTATGTAGAAAGAATATGAGGATTTATACTCCTCAAAGACAAAACAGCATGTATGTCTTTTATACAAAAACAGTATATATTCTTTTATAAAAGAGGATTAAATGGGACATATCAAACCTGGAAATCATAGTTTTGAGAGATCACCGCCACAATAAGACACAAAGGTAAATTCATATTCCCAAAGATACTTTTCATAATATTACTGCTTTAAGAGGACCAAGAGATGAAAAGGACATAAAAAGAATCAAAATGTGTTATGTACATGTATCAAATTCCCACAATGACTGTAATCATTATGTACTCCAAACACATACTAATAGAAAATAAAAAAACTGCTTTCTTTGCGCAGTCAAAAATGGACTTAATTTGCAACCTGAGTCCAAAATATCTTCTATGTGAGATAGGTGCTGTTTTCAAGTAAGATTTCCTCCAAACTTTTCCTAGACTACTTTTAAATCAGTGACACAAAGTGACTATAAAGATTAAGATGGTTTCTCCTAATAAATCCAGGACGATGTGCCACTCCCCTGTTCTTTTTTAAAAACTAGCGAGTTCACCAGGCTACAAAGAACAGCAGGCATTTTTCATGGGAGGAAAAAGTGGAAAAGCCTATTCTTGGTTAGTAATGAGTGGCGGGGGAAATTTTAAGTGACCGGTGGTTGCAATAACTTGAGTAAAGGTGTGTAACTCCGTCCTCAAACTAATAACCTGGGAGAAAACACAACTCCCCAAATGAGTGCTGTTCTTTTGCATTAACCTTGTTTGAATACTTAATCAAGAATGATGCCTGTTAGTTCCCATGTTCTCACTCAGAATCTGCATTCCATCATCTCAGTTGCTAAGTTCAGTAACAGACCATGTTATCAGTATCCTTCTTTCACAAATATAAACTACCACCCAACATTTTAGAAATATATGAGGCGCACAAAAAAGATTACCAAGCAGGGGAGAGTGGCTGTAATCCTCGCACTGAGGAAGTTGAGACCGGGTTGCCTTGAATTCAAGACCAGCCAGGACTATAGTAATACCCTGCCTAAACTACACAGAAGGACGATGTTTCAAAAAAAACAGCGGAATGAATAGCTGCTGAACACCAGTTTGGACAACAAGGGAAAACCTCATAATCTGGGGGAAAGACAGTTCATATAGCCAGGAGTAGAGGCATATGTCACATGCCTGTAATCCTAGCACTTGGGAGGCTGACACAGGAGGATCTGAGTTCCAAGCCAGTCTAAATGCTCTACTGGTTGGAGGCCAGCCTCAACAGCATAGCAAGACCCTGTCTCAAAAAAAAAAAAAAAAAAAAAAAAAAAAAAAAAAAAAAAAAAAAAAAAAAAAAAAAAAAAAAAAAAAAAAAAAAAAAAAAAAAAAAAAAAAAGAGAAGAAAAGAAAAGAAACAAGAAAAAGACAGTACATACAGAAACAACTGCTGAACTGCTAAAATTTAAAGGCAATATATGCACTGAAATGGAAAAAAGCTGGATGTTGGCTAGGGACATTTAAACATCAGATAATAAATTCAGCTCAACTCTTTTAATCCAAGCTCAAGAATTTAGAAACACGTTTAAAGCAAAGTTCTTAACTAAGGGTCCCCGACTTTAAAAACAAGATAAATAAAAATAAAATAAATGAAAATCTATGCAGAGTTGCCTCATAAAACTTTAGAAAACCAAGTAAGGGGGGACCACCTACACATTCAAAATAACCAGCAAAAGTTCTACAAAGGAAGAACAATACTCATTATCACACTGACTTGTAACACTGGACATGTAGAAACAAAGGAACAATGCCTCCAAAGTTCTGATGGAAAAATAACATTGCAGCTGGAATTCTATATCCAAACTGTCTTTCAAGAGCAAGGATGAGGAGGAAGCATTTCCTTAAGCATGCATGATTGTTCACAATTCATGTGGCCTTTGAGACTACCACCTGAAAAACATAATGGAGCAACAAAAGCAAATCTAAGGGAAGGAAATGGACTCTATGGAAGAGTGGAATACAACAATGCAATGGAGAAAAAAAAAATCCTGGTGTAAGTCAGAGTATTAAGTAAAATTAAGTATCTGAAGCAGCTGAGCAGGCTTTCTCTTGGTAAACACCACCAATAACTACAAACTCAAGAAAAGAACAAAGGCATGGTTCATATTTTAGTACCAGCATAAATCTAAGCAAATGATGGAATATAAAGAGAATTATGCCCTCTAAAAGGCATGAATTTAAGCAAATCAGAATGTATAATGAGATACAAATTCAATCCCAGCCCTGGAGATTTAAGTGATCCAGCAAGAACCTGTCTCAAAGGCCCTGGATTCAATCCCCAGTACACGAATCAAAAAAGTTGTTTTGGGTATCTTTGCTCTACAGGGAAAGTGTAAGACAGTAAGCTAGTTATAAACCAATCAGAAAAAGCAGCCAAAAAAAACTAAAGAAGAAAAGGTACTGTGTTTCATTATTTTGCTGTAAGAAGGAAAGGTTTACATGTATTTCAAAGAAAAATAGCCAAAAGAATTTAAACAGGATTAGTATAATCAGTCTTCACAACAGATGACAAAATGCTGCCTAAATGCGGAAAGAGGTACCTCTGCCAATGGACTGGGATATATGCAGATTTTCCTATCTTGTGATGTCTGAATGTCTTCTCTTTAAAGGTTCTTTATATTTACCAGGCAGTGCCACACCCTAGTATGCTAGCACTTGGGAGACTGAGGCAAGAGGCCAAAAAAACTGTGGGTTCAATGTCAACCTGGGTTACACAGCAAGACCCTATCTCAAAACAACAAAAAATATACATACACACACACACACATTGGTTTCAAGTGCTATCAATGGGACTGAGCGTATAGCTCAGTGGTAGAGTATGGATGTGAACAGGCTTAACAGGTGCTAAGCCTTGAGTTCAATCCCCACCATCAAAAAAAAAAAAAAAAAAAAAAGGTATTTGAAGTTAAAATGTCAACTAATACAAATCTATGAATGTAACTGCCCACCAATGCTCTAACTAGGTATATGCACCAGTGAGACAATGCCTGAAATTGCTTCCCTTTTGAGATGACCTAACTTTACCAAAATGGTAGGTAAATACTCATGTAACTGTAAACACTGTTTTAAAATGTAGTCCATTCTTATTTTAAAATATAGTAAAGCAAGGTGTATTACTTAGAAATGGCTGCTTTCGAGAACTTAATTTTTTTGCCAGGGATTTAACTCAGTGGCGTAAGCACCTGCCTGGCAAGTGTGAGATTGGGAATTTGATCCTCAGTACCAAAAAAAAAAAAAAAAAAACAAACGAACAAAAACACAATTTTTAGTTGCCTGGTCTGCAAGTTTATGCTCTCACCTTGAAACTGCTATACAAAAAAACCTTATAAAACCTGTGGGCTCAAAAACCAACTAGAGTCTTTCTTATTCACCAAAATAATAATTCAGTCATGAAACTACTTTCTCATAAAGAAATACAGACAGGGGCTTTGTATGTCAAGATTTTCTTCAGCAACAGGCAAATAAAATATAAACGGCACAAAGGAAAATTGATGGCTTGGATTTCCTGAAGATGACTTATGAACACCTTGTTCTCTAAAGAAAATGTAAACACTAACTTCCATGGGGCTTTCTTCATAATAATTAACACATATGATCATGTAAATTACAAGGCCAACTGTTCCCTCAACTTGGAGAAGTTTTAAGTGGCAGATTGAGAATTTAAATGTGGATCTTCAAGATCTTGCATCTACTTAAAATGTTAAAACACTGCTGGGTATGGTGGCACATGCCTGTAATCCCAGTCATTTGGGAGACTGAAGCAAGAGGATCATAAATTTAATGCCTGGAGATGTAGTGTAGCTCAGTGCAAAGGTCATGGGTTCAATCCCCAGTATTGGTGAAAAAGGATTAACTAAACTTGCCTAAGTAACACTGATGTTCACATACATGTATGTGTTACTGAACAGAGTATGAAAATGTATTTCTCCCCTATTTTTTATAGTTGACCTGTGATAATACACTACTCATTTCTGGTTCTCCTCCAAAAGCACATTCCAAATACTAAATACACTGAAACAATTAACATACATGTTTTCCTAATTCTTCATGACAATAAGTTATTTTACAGGACTAATACCTGACTCTTCTAATTAAAACAACCAAAATGACTACACAGAGCTACTCTCCTAACAGTGAAGTCGAACTGTTTAGACATGATAGATACATCTAGTTTTAGCAATTTTGTATTCAAATGATCCATGTGTTACAAGAGTATCATGATTATTCAAATTTCATCTTCTTTAAAGTTAACACCATTAAATGAGCCATCACATAAGGACATACTGTGTGAACTTCTCTGGTATGTCATGGTTTCTATTCTTATAAAACCAGGTATTATTATGTGGAATCTCTAAAAATTTCCACAAGCCCTGATTTGTTTCTTGGATTTTTTTTTTCCTTTTTTTTTTGAGACACAGTCTATTATGTAGTCCAGGCTGGTCTTGAATTCACTATGTAGCCAAGGCTAACTTCAAACTTGTGGCATTCCTCCCCACCTCAGCCTCCAGAGTGCTAGGGTTACAGGCGTGTTGCCGCCACACCTGGCTCTGATTTATTCTTCAACCTGTAGCAACGGTTTGTCCAAATCAAAGTAAGTTGCTCTGAAAAAAAACTGGTTCTAGTTCATAAATGAACCACATGTCAACTCCCTTGGGTATCCTAAAATTTTCTTGAAATTTTGTCAGTCATCTTTTTAAAATGCAGCAGAAAGTCTAAAGAAATAACTCATGACACAGCAGATACAGCCTTTAACAATTCCCCTACTAGAACTTATTTTAAACTTCATAAAGAAAAACAATCATGTAGTATATTATTCTAAAATGACTTTGTATTGTTCTAACTTGTTTGTGTTTAGAAACACATTCTAGAAAGCTCTAATACTGTGAGACACTAATTTACTGGGACTTGTCCCATACCAAAAAGTCTTATGCAAACTCCCATGACTTTTGAACAAATGATGAACTTACTTTTAGTAATCAATATAAATTATGGTAATCCTAAATAGGAAACCACCAATCTTCAAAGTCGTACCCTGAGGAAATGCCCAAAACAGTACTATCTCCTCCCCAACCTAGAGCTAAGACATCTTGTACATATTCACAAGACCCCAATTCTTTGATAATGATTTATTAATTTAATAAATATTAAGCTGAGTTGACTTAACCTCGTTTATCTAAACAGGCATTTTAGGGGCTGGGGATTTAGCTCAGTGGCATAAGCACCTGCCTGGCAAGTGCAAGGTTGCGAGTTCAATCCCAAAGTAGCAAAAAAAAAAAAAAAAAAATATATATATATATATATATATAAATGGGCGTTTTATTAAGACATCATTTTGTTTTTTCCCCTCCTAGTTTACTTGCAAACCTCCATCTAAGAAATTTTATTTGCCAGAGAATGAGAATGACTTCAATGGTGAAGTATGGTCCCAGAGAAGAACCAAATTATCAAACTTTCAGTGAATCCAATGACATGTACAAGACCAGAGTATTTCCAATTAAAATTAGGTGAAGACCAGCCCAACATGTTTATTCTACACCTCTCCCAGTTGTATATACTTGCAATTAGGGGTATCTTGGGGAATTTGTTTTTACCATTGTGGCTACTTTAATGTATGCATGATCAAAAGGTGATAGATCTCTAGATTATAAGTGTCTCTTTTTAAGCTGATAAGTGGAGCATGATGAAATGGAGGACACTCACAATAATTCTTGGACTCCTGGAGATCCTAAGACATGCTACAAAAATAGGTCTTTATTCTTAGGAAAATATAGTCAGAGCTAGCTTCCTTATGCTATACATAAAATCTTAACATCAGAGGCAGTACAGGATAGTACAGATAGTTTTTGAACTGATCTCCAAACAAGCACAAACCCACTATGTTGAAAAAAAAAAAAAAAAAAGGAACAAACAAAACAAAACAGGTAATTTGAGGTTTTTGGCAAAAGACAGTACTTCACACATCTAATCCAAATCAAAGAGCCTGCAGACAGTTTTCAGTGAGATGAAAGAAATGAAATAAATATAAATTCTATGGATAAATAAATGTAAAAGAATTTAAATAAGCTAAGAGAACTAATTATTTTTTAAATTAAAATACTAGTCAGGTACAAGCTTTTGTTTCTCAATGCCAGACTTCTAAATGCTTACCAGACTACTGTTAATATTTTAAAAATCTAAACTTTGACTCAGAGTGTTAGTAATACTGATTTACATTTGCAAATGATTGTTTTTTCAACTGAATGCTTCTATTCTTGAAAAATATTTTAGTTGTATTACTGAAGGCAGACTGTGGTGCTTATATTAAATACCTTGAAAAAGTGACAGACCCCAAAAGTCCATCTACTAATTTGTCCAGTTAAAAAATGTCAATGAGCATTTAGTTCATAATTAGTATTTTAAGTAGTGGCATGCCCTATTGAGTGGTATGATTACAGAGTGACTACACTTTAAACACCACGCCCACAACTTTTTTTAATGCACCATTACTAAAGTTCTTTATTCATTAACTTTATACCCACCACTGAACTCCTATGGTTAGATAAAAATTTTATAGTATACTTAATTGGGGAGAAAACAATCATGGTGGGTTTTCTTTGAAGTTTTAGGAATCTGAGCCATCGCTCTAAGGTTAGCTCTCCCTCCTAATGCTTGAAGCCCTTCTACTTTCTAATTTCTCCCCATGATAGTCAGACTACCTGTTATATTCTGTAACAACATGGTGGTCTTTTGCTATGCTTCTGATCAACAGCTTAGCAGTTAAAAAAGACATTCTGTCCATGTAGTTTCATGTTCATCCTGTTAAATAAGCATTTCAAAATATTTTATATACAAATGAATAACCTAGATCACCCCATCAACCCATTTCTTTGTTGGTATTTTATGAGAAAAATGTTTCTAAGCCAAATTTGCAGTAAGCATTAAAAAATGTCTCATGACATAACTGCCATCATGAGCACGCAATAACTGTGTGTTCAATTCTCCCTTCATTTTAACGTGATTCAACTGCAGTGGCTAAAATTCTTCCACAAATGTCTGGGAGAATATAAGTAACACAATTTTCTCACAAAACTTTCTGAAAACTGAAAAACTAAATTCATGATCACTTTTGATTGCCAAGTAGTCTGCAGAAACAAAATCTTGCGTCTGTTTTGGTTAGGTAACTGAAGTTCTTTTTAACAATCAGAATACTTTAAAGGATACACTTTTCACCCAAAGGAAAGGACTTGACTAATGGATTTAAGACCCTTTCCTTAGTAATATATACATAATTTCTTTGTCATCTGTCCATTCTTTGAAGCTGTCAAAGCCAAGAACCCATTAACAAATCACAAATAGCAATAACCTACATTATTTAACATTCCCCCTTTTAACATGTTGACATTTCACTAAAGGATTATTTTTGCATTTCCATTTCTCATATCCCATGACATTCCATATAAATTGCATTATTGCTTTATAGGCCACACAACATTCAAAATTATATGCATTGCCTGTTTTCCTTTATCTCTGATAAGTCCGATACTGATTTTACTACAGAAATTTAAGTTTGAAAATACCAGTTAGTGTTTCTTCTGAACTTAATTGTTCAACATCACTAATCACTACATGCATATTTAGCTGATTATATTGCTCAAAAACTGCACCCATTATCAGAACAGTGCAAATGATATTTAATTTTAAAATTATAATGGCTTGAATTCAGTTATTCAAATGAACACTGTCAAGTAATTTCACTTGAGTATGTATATATTTCATCACCACTGTTTACATTACCCCTCTTTAAGCATAACCATCAATTCTTCACAATTTATTTATAACATCACTTTTCCCTCCCAAGTCCCCAAACTAAAATTGCCAAATAGTCTTGGAAACCCACAGAGCTCCACATTTTAATGTTTTCTTAAAGAACACATTTGTGAAACCACAAAAGTGTTCATCAACTCTGACAATACAGTTTTTACTTTAAGTCTAACAAACCTGCCTTAAGGTCCCAACAAAAAATTCTGAGAATTAACTTAAACACCTTGACAGTGTCCCTTAAAAAATAGTATGACAGTTAAGTGGCAATAGGCATGGCAATGACCTCTTAGATGGGATCATTTAACTCCTTGGACCTGGGAAATGCCAGCACCAAGGATTACACTGAGATTCAATTTTACTGAAGGCTACATTTAGTTTGCCCACTTTCTATAACCTGTTATTATGTCAATGAAATGTAAATGTTTTTTGTGTAGCCCTCAAACTTACATTAAGATTTGAGAGATGTACTTTAAAAAAGCACAGGGTAATATATAAAATCAGTGGCAGAAAGTTTCATTAAGCACCAGGAACAAATTTTTGTCACCCCATACTCATTTTGTAGGTAAGTTTCAATAACCGGCAAGGCACATTTACATATATTCCAATGAATACTTATTGACAAATTTTAAATTACACTCTATGCCCAGCTATCCCAGTAACTGACATACAACATACTAAAATGGTTTATTAAGGTAACAAAAAAAACCAATTAATGTGAAACATACAGGCTATTGGCAACCACTATTCTAAAAGTATGTAAGTACAAATAAACATACTGAATTATGTGTGCAATTCTAAGTCTTTAAACCAGAAGATTTCTATACTAACACACATTTATATTAATGACACATAAAAAAAATAAAAACTTTATTACAAAAATAAGTTACACTCGCCTCCAGCTTACAGTATAAAACAATTTTATTTGCAGGAATGCAAAATGATTGTTTGCCATGAGCATTTTGAACATATGACATGTCTAATTTTCTTGTTAAATTTGCATTTACTGGGGAACTGGTGTGTATAAAACCTTAATTAAGTATAAGCTCTGATCTTCATTGTGGTGCCTATTGGGTATGTGATATAACTGCAGTATCCCTTTGGGGAAGGAGAGAAGGGATTTCTTTGTACCAAGTCCTAATTACACTGTAATTTTATTTCTGACTTTAAGCTATCAACTTAGGACTTGGCAAAAAAATTTTTTTGAGGGTGATTCAATAGAGGATGCTTCACCACTGAACACTCACTGTCATCAAGGTGCTTTAGAAAATTAAAAACATAGCACAAATGATTGTACTCTATTCTACAAGTTATCATGACCTGCATAAGAAATGGAAAGCTGATTCACATTTTTACAGTGATCAGCAGTAAGAAATGCACTAATGAAACATACCTTTTACCTAAAAAGCTAAACTACAGCCATATACTAATTTCTATGATTTATGAAAAAACTTCAAAATATCCAAATGTCAGGCTTTGCTGTACAATTGTCAGTTTTAGTCTGACTTTTTATAAAGGGACACTGCAGTATTTAGTACAAGTTCGGATGCACTTTTTTTTGAACATCTGATGTCTTACAAAAGTAACATCTTGCTAAACTATTATACATCCAAATAACTACAATATCTGAAGAAGCAAGGCTGCTTTTTCAGCCACAAAATACGACAAAAGCAAGGCCTGTTATGATGGTCATGAGGAAGTCTTACAAGCCTCTGAAACTAAAGGCAACTAAGAATGTTACATTTGGTATATTAAAATCTTACCCTCATATCATATTTAACAAGCCTTGCTTTTATCTACAAAGATTTTCTATGTACAGTACAGACAGGGTATAGTTCAATCCTCTGCTACTGAGGTAGTTAACCAACCCTTT
>RJWM01007312.1:47500-78820 GCA_004363535.1 Dasyprocta punctata
AAAAAAGTAGCAAGTGACACGAGTACAAGCATCACATGCAGTCTTCACTTCTAGTGTGTTCTCCATTTTAAATACTAACATTATACTAACATCCTCCATATTCTACATACTCTCACCTATGGAGTCACAAATATGTGTTCTAATCACGTATCTAATATTTCCTATAGTTACACTTGGCTGCTTTGTATTTTGGGCTTTTTACACTTTGCTGTTTTAATAAATATAATTCATTCTCTTTTGGAAAAGATAGGACACTATACTACACATAGTTTTCCCTCAGGGGTTTGAGATATACTGTATAACATTAAAGCTTGTCTCTTTTTTATTACCATCAAATCTATAAAGTAACTTTCTCTTTGGTCCTACAACAAATATAGGTCACTCTGCTAAGCATAATCCAAGGGATCTTACATGACTTGGTCTAATTCCAAGTTCCCAAATGCAGAACTAAATACAAAAACTAAGATTTGATCACTAACTTGATTATGAAATGATAGAGGTAAGTAGAAGCATTTTCCTCCCTCTTCTTTAGGGCTCTATCCAGGGTGGTTGGCACAAAATTGTCTCTAAATATTTATATTGACAAATGTTTTTACATAAAACTGCAGTCACTCTTCTTAGAATTCCACTAATTACCAACTAAAAGTTTCCTTCACTTTCTTACTGATCAGATAATCCTTTTGTATGTATCCTCTCAAAGGTCTCTCCAATTAACTCATTACCTATATACTTATCTTGGTATTATGCTGAGTAGCTTACTATTCTTTTTCTGGAGACAGGGTCTCACTACATACTGCAAGCTGGCCTTGGCCTTGAAGTTGCTCTTACAGCCCTAGCTGGTCTCGAATTCACGATGATTCTCCTGCCTCAGCCACCTGAGTGCTAGAATTATAGGAATATGACACCATGCCCAGCCATTATTTTATTATAAACTTTATTTCACTTTTCAAATTTATTCAAGGTATATGAAATCTTTTCAGAGGCTATGGGAACAAGGCAGTTATTAAAGAAACAGCTCAGTTTTGGTACAGAGGAAATAGTCTAACATAATGGGAGATTTAATTATTTTCCAATTCTAAGGAAGAAATCTACCTTTAATGAAATACATTAAAAGATATGGACACATACTACTTAAAACAACTTAAGAATATGCAGCAAAATGTGGCAAGAAATCTCCAAGACTGATTTTTCCACTTACTAAATAAAATTATTCAGAACTATAACTATTTTCACAAGTATGGTCAATAGCAAGAGTTCAATAAACATTCTTTTAAATCCCTGGTATTCCTTTATGATTCAAAATTGTCAAGTCTTCTTTAAAAGATAAAGACAGGCTAAAAACTTAGCAAGTATGACCAATACCTGTCATTCTGTTACTATATGAACATTAAAATGTACACAAGTTTTTAAAAAACATGTATAGATTTTACTCACATTTGATTCTTTGCTGCTTGCCTCTGAGCTTTTCTTTCTTTCCTTTTTTGATCTGGTGGCTTAGCAAAAACAATTTCAATATTTTCTCCTTCCAAATCTTTGCCATTCATTTCTTCCATAGCCTTAAAGAAAATGAGATAACCATCACTATAAAAACAATCTTTCAGAACAACTGATTTATTTAAATGTCAAAAAGCTATTATTACTAGGATGATGAAAAGCCTCCGTCAGTGAGATAAAACAGGATTAGTGAAGTTTTAAAGATTCAGCTCTTTGAACAAATTTTTAACTTAAAAAGTTGGCTAACTCACTAAGGTCACTGAAAGTTTGCTTGAGTGTATTTAATAACCTCTATATTTCCTCTAATTTTTAAAACACACTGGTTCTATGACAAAAAAATTATTAATCTATTTAGATGCCCACGCTAATTCCATCACTTATTTACCTTGACAGCACCATCTCGTTCATCAAAATGAATGAAAGCATAATCTTTTAGTTTCTTCACTCGTTCCAGTTTCCCAAACTGACTAAATGCCTTTTCTAAAATCTCTTCTGTTACAGTATTGGCAAGGTTGCGTACAAACAACACTTTTACCTGAAATACAAAAAACAAAAAACAAATCCCCTGTATATTTCCCAGAGTTCATTTTTCGAGCTACCACCCTGCAAAGTTAAACTTGAATCACCATCATCACAAGAATTACAAAAAAGAAACTTTTCAATTCCTCTGGGTAAATACCAAGGAAAGACTACTGACCAGGTTAGAGACCTAAAATAGGCTGGCATAGTAGTGTACACCTATAATCCCAGTACTCAGGAGGCTGAGACAGGAGAATCACTGAGTCTGAGCTACATAGTGAGTTCCAAGCCAGCCTGACAGCATGAACTACATGGCAAGACTCTGTCACAAAACAAAACAACACCCACAAAACAGGTGTTACCAAAGCCATACAATGGCAAAGCTTGTGGAAAAATGCTCATAAGCATTTATAAATAACAAGTTATGGAAAAATGCTCATAAGCATTTATCAATAGCAAGTTAAAACAAAAGTGAGGCAATAGTACACATCTATTCAAAACACCAAAAGCCAAAAATACTAACACATCAAACGTAGGTGAGGATGCAAAGCAACAGAAACTTCATTCATGTCAGAATGAGTACAAAATGGTACAGCCTCCTTGCAAGTTTGGCAGTTCCTTACAGACTAAACATATTCTTAATACACAATCTAGCAACCTAACTCCCTAGTATTTTCCCAAAGGAGTTGAAAATTCTTCATCTACACAAAAACTTGCACATAGCTATTTGTAATGGCCTTATTCACAATTTCCAAAAAAAATGGAAGTAACCAAGATATCCTTCAGTATGTGAACAGACAAACTGGTACAGAACGAAATTTTCAATACTATAAAGAAATAAACCAGAGTCGTGTGTGTTGGTGCACACCTGTAATCCCAGGATTCTGGAGACTGAGGCAACAGGATCACTGTGAGTTTGAGAACAGCCTGGACTACACAGTTCAAGGGTGGCCTGAACTACATGAGACCCTATCTCAAAAACAAAATAAATGAATCATAAAGACACAACCTTTCCCCATAGAGGATCCTTAACGCCTACTGCTATATTGAAGAAGAGAAAACGAATACCAATCTTCGTACTACCTAATGGCAACTGCAGGGCATTCTGGAAAGGCAAACTTACGAAGACAATTTTTAAAATGTCACTGATTGCCAGGGACCAAGAGGTAGGAATAATCAGAAGAAACTGGGAGCTCTCCTCTCTCAATTTTTTCTTCCTGGGAATCATCTTCCCCTGCCTCACATTCCTACAAGCAGCCCAGAAGGGAAGGAGCCAAGCAACCATGAAGCCATGAACCAAACTATCTTTCCACTATAAAGAGGAACAGCTGATTATCTCACACCACATATGTCATCATGCATTTGACAAAAACTCGTAAGAGTAGGCCAAAAGTAAAGTCAATGCAAACTACAGGCTTTTGGGTGCTCAATGTTGGTTCATCAATTTTAACAAATGTGGCTGGGAGTTTGGCTCAGTGGATTAAGTGCCTGTCTCACAGGCGCAAGGTTGTGAATTCAATCCCTGGTGCCACCAAAAAAAAAAAAATTTTTTTTAACAAGTGTTCTACCTACAGCACAGAGTGTTGACTCAACTGGGTTGAAGAATTCTCCATACTTCCTGTTCAATTTAGGTAAAAACCCTGCTATAATAGTCTACTTAAAAAGAAAAATGTAGACTATACGTTTAGTACTTAATACAATAATAATCATGCAAGCCGGGCATGGTGGCACCCGCCTTTAATGCCAGCACTCGGGAGGCTGAGGTAGGAGGAGCGTTGTGAGTTCGAGGCTGGCTTGGGCTACAACATGAGCGCAAAGCCAGCCTGAGCTACATGATGTGGCCCTGTCTCAAAAAACTAGGGCCGAGAGTTTGGCTGTGGCTTAAGCGCCCGCCTGGCAGGTATGAGGTTATGAGTTCAATCCCTGGTGCCACACACAAAAAAATAAAATAAAATAAAAAAGTAACCCCACAATAATAATCATGCAGTCAACAGTAATTATTTCATAACAGTGTGAATGCCATTCCCTCTACCCTGATGAATGTTTAATGTCTAACAGAAGTGATCGAAATTAATTAGGGCCTGCTTTTTAAATCTTAGGATAAAGTGTTTAAAATATTGTCAAGTGGCTAGTGAGATGCTTCAGTGACAGAGCACTTGTCTAGTACATGTAAGACCATGGGTTCGACCTCCACCATTACTGAAAAATAATCTGCCAAAAACATACTCAATTCTGAAAGCTTCTCAAAACACACTTAGCAAATTAACTTTCATGTAGAAAACATTATCCCTTGTTCCTGAAATATTTGAATAACATCTGAACTTGTGTAAGTGTAACCCCATGAATTTTATAGGCGGGGGGGGGGAGAATCCCAGGTATCCTGTCCTTTAAGACCATCATCCTTTAATAACATTCATAGTTTTCCCAGCAGTTCACCCCTCCTCTATAGTTTTAAGTATGCTAATTTGTATGACACCTAACCTGTAACTATTAAAGGGAGTAAGACTTTTAATACTAAAATCATGTCAACTAATGGCACCATTCTGAAAAACTCAAATTTCTCTTAGAATCTATATATTTTGGAAGTGAACTATCACTAAAGCATGTGGGTTAACTACTTCATCCTGAGATTATAACAGTTAAGTGTCCCTGAATAAATCACTTTCCATATATAATGTTTGTCTATGTCTATTTTAGTGTTTGGCCCTAATTCCTTATTAAGGAACACCTCTCACCTTCAGAAATGATTGAAAACAATGTACACAATTCATTTTTTAAGTTATTTTACTCTCATCCTTCTTCCATCAATTCCTGGAATATTATTTTTAACTTGACTATCATTACCTTTGCCATAACTTCAGGATCAGGATCTTCTATAGGGTCGGCCCATTCAACTGTTCCAACATTTCCCCAGACCTTGACTTTACCACTCATTAGCCTACGCCTTGCCTGGGCAGCTGTTTTGTGATCTTCATATTCAAGAAAGCAAAAGCCTCTGTTTTTTTTCTTGTCATCCGGTTGGTGGTATAAAATGACATCCGTAAGACCCTCTGAAAGTAAGCAACCATTCCAGGGAAATTACATAAAAAAAAAAAAAAAAAAAAAAAAAAAAAAAAAAAAAAAAAAAAAAAAAAAAAAAAAAAACTAGCAAGAACAAGTAGATCAAAAGGTTTGTTTTTCTAAGATCTACTTAAATATTATAATGGAAAAAAACAACCATTCCTTAACCAGCTATCTCCCCAAAAGGACCTTGAAAAAAAAAAAAAGTCTGTATAATTTTCCTTATCTACCCTTTCCAAGTTTTCCCAACCTAGAAACCCCCATGAAAAGAAAAAGTTTTTTAAGTAGTCCCAAGGACTACTTTGCTTCCCCTAATTAAACGAAGAGGCAGATAAAAATATTTAACTGTTTTTGTTTCAAAATACCAGCATAGGTCAAAAATGGTTAGATATTATTATGCAAGCAAACAATAAAATTCTCTTTAATAGTATTTTTCTGTCCTCAGGTATCAATGGCTCTTTTCCAAATGAAAAAATATTACTAATTTTAAATATTCCTAAAGACTAAAAGACTGATAAATAACACAGACACAAACATTTTATAGTACAGTTTGTCATCTGGAAAGGTTACACAAGATGCTTTACATTTCACAGAAATTATATCATACTACCAATGCATAATCTCTGCTTATGGCAAGAATGCTCATAATTCTTAACTTGGAAAAATTCAAATCATTCATACAGCTCTACTAAAATCAGCTAACACCTAGAAAAATACACAAAAACACACAACTGCAAAATAAGGGAAGCACAACAATGATTCTGCAGACTAAGTTCAAATTCCAGCTGCATTACTAAGATACTATGGATAAATAAATAACTTTGAACAAGTCATTTTCTAACACTCTCTCCCTTTGTGCCTGTTTTCCTTACCCAAAAGATGGGATTACCTACCTCATGAAGTTGTATAGATTCAATGAGTCAACAAATGTAGTGCTTACAATGATGCTTGAAACACAGTAATTTCCTATTATCTTGATTATTAAAAAGCTGCATCTTCTTCAAAATAAATCCAACTTACCCGTTACTTTGCTAAATTCTTCGAGAATCTGTTCCTTAGTTTTACTCTTAGGAATAGAGCCCACAAAAAGCCTATTGTTGGCAACTGAGATGCAGACACCAATGTGTTTTCCAGAACGAATTTCATGATTATTATACTGAAAGGGGGGAAAAAAGTGTACCAGTTTTAAAATCATTTATATCAATTAGGAGTGTTTATTACAGAAGATTCCAAGATCCAACACGAAAAAACAAAAATTTAGTAAATTAAAATTAATAATTTAACAAGTATTGTTTTCCTTTTTTAACCAGTACATAAACCTATTTTCCATTTCTACTTCATCTTGTATCGAACAGCAATTAATCTTAGGCTTCTCACGTTTAGAAAAAACAGGTACTTTTTATTCTAAATTCACTGCTGTATTTTTTCCCATTTCATCTTCATCAATCATATAATAAAGTCATCAACATATTATGATAAAAATACTAAACTATATAACCATAGTAAAAAGTAAACTTTTTTCTGGTTTTCTGAGACAAAGTCTTGTTTTCCCATGCAAGCTAGCCTTAAATTCACTACGTAGCTCAGGCTAGACAAATTCCTACCCATTCACCTAATCCTTCTGCGTCAGCCTCCTGAGTGTTACGATTACAGTCATGCACCATCATACCTGGCTTTTAAACCTAGTACTTAAAAGGAACCATGTCCTACAGAACGGTGCGACACTGAAGAGCAAACAAAATACAACCATTCCAAAGAGACAATCTACCAATCAGTACAATCCACAACTCAAAGTTCAAAAGTATCCAAGTTACCTGCAAAAGTTGATTATATGCATATTACATAGTAAAAACCACCTTTAAGTTTTATGTTCATAATAATGATGGTGGCAGCAGCAATAATTATTGATTAGTCTCCCCACATACCTAACCTCAAAATATATTTCGAAGAGTTACACAAACTAAGAACATGAATTTCCACATAATGTATAAAGAAGTGAAACAAAACACTTCATCAACCAGGAGAGGCAGTGCACACCTATAATCCCTGTACTCAGGAGGCTGAGGCAGAAGGATCACTGGAAGTTCAACGCCAGCCTGGACTACAAAGTGAATTCGAAGTCAGCCTAGAATTGCATAACATAGCGAAACCAACTCAAAAAAACAAAACAAAAAATAAAACAAAACACCTCATCATCCCCATGACTGCATAATAGATACATCATGTATAACAGAAAAAAACATGTAGCTCAGGAGGTCAACTCCTCCCAAAACCTTTTACTTCTCTAGATAAAGTTAACACATTGTACCATCTACTTCAGAGCAGTTTTGTTCTATCCTACTGAGTTCAAGGCATCCAACTCTGGTCATCTATCCCCTAGCTGATCTCTATTTCTCTATATTTATACTAAAATACTATTTCTTTTAATTTTTATTTTTATTTTGGAGACAGAGTCTCGCTAGGTAGTTCAGGCTGGCCTCGAACTCACAGCAATCCTCCTACCTCAGCCTTTCTGAGACTGGTGAAAGAAATTTCTCGAGAGCTGCATTATCAAAGAGATAAAGTTCCAAAACTTAAACACAGTAAGTCCAAACTGAAACTCCTGGCTACTTCCCTCTTCTTCCAACAACACCTGAGCATATGCCACTTATACTTCTAGGCTAGGATAAAAAAGTCTCCCCTAAAACTTCCACCATGCAAATTCCCAACTATCAGTAAATTAAACTCAGTTTCTGACTACTGTGGGTATTGTTTGGTAGTCTAAGCAGAGGTGAATGCACTGGTGAACATCTTACCACTGACATGGACAGCTATTTGCAAAAAAGAATTATCTAGTAATAAAACATAAGTACTATTGATAAATACTATTTATCTTTGTAGTACTGGAGGTTACACTCACACATGCTAGTCAAGTGCTTTACCTCTGAGCTACATCCCCCGTCCCTATCAGTAGTGCTCAGGTTGAAAAGACTGCCACATATTTAGCTTCTTCATGCAGCATTTATAGTCTGTTTACCTCCGTTCCATTAGTACAAGAACCTCTCGTAAACAAAAATATTCATGTTACCTGAAAGCAGTGCAATTATCATTGAAATCTTTTCCTGCATGGAATTACAGACAAGCAAGAACTAAATTGTCCTTTACAAGTAAGATTAACCTAAGAACAAAATAAACTGCTTTTGAAACATGTACACCTCTAGATTTTCATAATCTAGCATCAAATTGTAACCTTACATGACATTATCAAGAGGTTTCAATTTGGTCAACTAATCTGTAACTAAGAATTGAAAAAACTAATATATCAAAGTAGGTCGAAGTGGTGGCACAAACCTATAATCCCAGTACTTGGGAGACTGAGGCATGAGGACTGCTACAAGTTCAAGGCCAGCCTGAACTATAGTGAGTCTGTCTCCAAATAAAAAAAATTTTTTTTAATTTAAAAAATTTTTTAAAAATTCAAGCTAGACTAGGTGATGAACACTTGTAATCTCAGATACCCAAGACACTGAGGCAGGACGGTTGCAAGCTCAATACCAATTTGTGAATTTAGTGAGAATGCCTCAAAATAAAAAAGGTTGGAGACATAGCTTAGTGCAAGACCCTGCGTTCCATCCCCAGTACCACAAAAATAAAAGATTTCAAAAAAACACAAAATTTAAAGAGAGAAACAAGAGTACTTTGAGGATGACAGAAACTGGCATGATAAGGTGGGGGCAGGGTAGTGTTCCCAAATGTTCCAAGCACAGAAAACTACTCACTTAAGAAAATACCTAACTTTAGGCCAGACATAGTGGCACATACCTGTAATCCCAGCACTAGGGAGGCTGAGGCAGGAGAATTGTCACAAGTTTAAGGTCAGCCTGGACTACATAATGAGTTCAAGGACAGCCTACACTACACAGCAAAACCCTGTTTCAAAAAAAAAAAATTTAAATAAAATTTTTAAAAAATTAAAAAAATAAAAATTTGAATTGTAGCCTAGCAAATGCGAGTTTGTGAGTTCAATCCCCAGTACCCCCCCAAAAAAATTTGAATTTTAACAAGGTACTATTGAAAACAAGCACCCTTAAATATCTAGGAGGCAAAAGCAAAACAACAGAAAATAAAAAAATTCTATACAAATGACAACAGAGAAATATAGGGAGGACAGCTATTATAGTTAGACTAAGAATGGCCCCCACAAGCCTGATGAGCTCAAAAGAAAGGCTTGTGGAAGGTGACTGGATTATGGGAGTGCTACAGGTGGTTTATTGCTGGGAGTGTGGGAGGACACCCTGGTTAGAGGCATGTCATTGGGGTATAACCTGGAAAGCTATACAGTATCTCCCTCCCCAGCTCCTCTCTTCTCTGCTTCCTGGCCTCCATACTGTGAGCTTTCTTCCCAGACAGATGTCCTTTCTGCCTTGGACCTGGCTGACCATGCAAGGACTGAAACTTCTGAGACTGAGCCAACATAACCCCTCTTTAGACTATGCGTGTCAGGTACTATTTTTGCCAACACGAAAACTGATTAAGACCACACCTTACCTGTAAGGTAGCCAGTACTTCTATTCATCATCAACAATAACAATGCTACTTCTAAGTAATAAAAACTGTTTTCCATTATCTAGAGCAAAAATCATTTCTTCTAATCCATCATTATTGGCTCTGCTAATCAAAAAATTAATCAAGGGGCTAGGGATTTAGCTCAGCAGCATAAACGCCTGCCTGGCAAGCACGAGGTATGAGTTTGATCCCCGTAACAAAAAAAAAAAAAAAAAAAATTAACCAAGGCAGGGTAGATAAATGCTAAGACTGAGGTCTAAGATAAATAACACAAAAATTTAGCTATATAAAGTAACACCGCTTTTCCATTCACATTCAGTGAAATTGTTGAAAACCTGGCTCTTCAATGAAAGTCATTAAAAGACCAAAATAAAAACGTCCCATAAGCATACTGTACTAAAAGAATACCCAGAAATAAACATTTCATAAGGCAATGCCCTGTGTACTGATTAAATAATCTGGGTTTTTCCAACACTGGAAAACTGAACCCAGGACCTTGCACTTACTCTGTCAGCAAGTTAAGCATGCATTTTTATTCTTTTGTTTTGTCTGAAACAAGGTCTCACTATGTAGTCCAGACTGGCTTTGTACTTGGGGTGGCCTTGAACTTGTGGTGGTATCTCACCTCCAAAGTACTAGAATTATAGGTGTGCACCACCATGCCTGGCTGCATTTTTAAATATACACTGGTACCTCCACTTACAAACTTAACTGCTTTCACGATTCTGAAAAAGATGTCACATTAAAGTTTGTGCAGGAAAGATGGCCATGGTCATGTGTGTCACCCTATGTAGAGTTCACAAACAAAAAATTTTGCTCAATGCCTCTGTTTGCAAACTATATTTTCCCAAATTTCCCTTAAATTTTAAATTACCAAAAGAAAAATTCAGCCGGGCGTGGTGGCGCGCGCCTTTAATCCCAGCACTAGGGAAGCTGAGGTAGGCGAAGTGTTGTGAGTTCAAGGCTGGCTTGGGCTACAACACGAGCACAAGGCCAATCTGAGTTACACAGTGCGACCCTGCCTCAAAAAAACTAGGGCCAGGAGTCTGGCTCAGTGGCTTAAGCACCTGTCTGGCAGGTGCGAGGTTGTGAGTTTGATCTCCCGCACTGCACAAAAAAAAAAAAAAAAAAAAAAAAAAAAAAAAAAAAAAAAAAGAAAAGAAAAGAAAACAAAAAAAATTTTTTTCATTCCAGCAAGTAGGCAACACTTCAAATGGTGAAGGAGCAGCCAGGCATGATAGCACATGCCTATAATCCAAGCACTCTGAGGTTGAGGTAAATCACGGTAAAAAAGTTGGGAGTCCAGCCTGGGCTATATACTAAGTTCAAGATCTGCCTCAACTATACAGAGACCCAGCCTCACAACAAAAGATGGTGAACGAACAATACAAAAGCAATGTGAGTCTTAAGAGAAGTTCTAATACTCTCTCTCAAAAGTGTATCAAAACACTATGAAGGCATCAAAGATGAACCAAATGTGAAATCTTACCTAAATCTTTTGTGCTTTAAAAATGTAGTCAGGCATAGTTACAAGTGCCTCAATTCCAGCTATTTGGGAGACTGAGATAGGAGAACCACAGGTTCAAAACCAACCTGGGCAAGTTAGCAAGTCTCTGTCTCAAAATAAAAAAATAAACCAGGAGCTGCGCACACCTCTCAGAACTCAAGAAGCTGAGGCAGGAGAATTGCTGTGAGTTCAGGGTCAGCCTGGAATACATAGCAGAATCCTGTCTCAAAAACCAAAAAAATAAAAAATACAGTTGGTAGATACAGCACAGTGGTAGAGCACCTTTGGGAGCTCAATACTCACTCACACACAAAAAAATACAGTTTTAAAAGTCTAGAAAAATACAGCCTTCAGACCCAACAGCACAATGAGGTGACCAAACACTAAGATGAATTTTGAAAATTAATAAATACTGTATCAGTATTTAAGAACAGTGAAAAGTTGTTACAGCCAAAAACATTTCTCTCACCTAGGCTCCAATTTTTAAGTCATATTTTTTCTCCCTCACAGAAGTCAGTCACTAAATTCCCAGAATTGAGCAATCTGATTTGCAATCTGATCCAGAGGTAGTTGCTCTGTCCTCTTCTCAGGGAGCAAAAAAAAAAAAAAGCCAAGCCTGTCTCCTCAGGCCCATGCTCTTTAATTATAAACATTTCCTAATTAGAAAGTCTTTGTACTGAGCCAAGATCTACAGCCTAAAATTCTACAGTAAATCTGTTTCTTCTTCCCAATAACAGCACTTCAAATACCATGCACACAAAGCTCTATGCGTGGCTAAATCATTCCTACCCTGACACTGGCAAACTAAAATGCCTTCAAGAGTCTGGGATCCTCAGCAGTTACTTTAGAGCATCATCTATAACACAGTGTTTATTAGTAGTTGCAGACTGAGATTGAGAAGCCTAGAATAAACTGGAGATTTTTCACTTCTACACACTATGGACCTCAAATACATGTAGTTCATGTTACCTTAGCTTATTTGGCAATCATATCACATGCTTACACCACAGTTTGCTAAATCAGCTGGATATAGGACTTGACTTTTGTCAATTCCATCCTGTTAGATGTGAACTATCTTTCCCAGACTACCAATATTTTTTCAGAATCTGGTATTATCATTCAAGACACTATCAGGCTAGGCATATTTAAATCCTCAACCATTTCAAGGGCATTCCAATTATGCCCTTATTTACTTATTTATTGAGACAGGGTCTCACTAGTAGTCCAGGCTGGCCTCAAACTTGCAGTGATCCTCCAGCTTCAGCCTTCCTAGCGCTGGGATTACAGGCAAGCAACACAACCCCCAGTTTTTGGGGTTTTTTTTTCTTTTTTTTTCCTGAGACAGGTTTTTGCTATGCAGTTCAGGTTGGCCTTGAACTCACTTTGTAGCCCAGGGTGGCCTGGACTCGGGAGTGATCCTCCTGCCATCCTACAGCCTCACAATATTCAGTGCTGGGATTACAGGCATGCACCACCACACCCAGCATGCCCTCATTTAAATTACTGATTAGAAACTGGAATAAAACCTACAAACACCATTAGTAGCCTCTCATTTAGGTTTTCAAAATCTCTGACCTCTCTTGCTGCCATACTCCTTTTGGGCTTTGTTCTCTTCACCCAAAGATCCTTCATTAGTCACCCATTTAAATCATGCCGCACTATCATCCCGAGGCTGCCTTTTTAAATTTTATCTCCTAATTCCCATAGAAGTTTCAATGAAATTGGCCTGTTTTCTTCACTTTCTGTGCAAATCTTTGCCACAGTTGTCTCTACAAATCCTACTGCAAAGCAATCTATCCTTTCATCCTTACTCCTGGCAACATGCTTGCTTGCTGTGTCGTTAGTTTCTCCTGTCCTATAAACTAAGTCAAGAATTTGTGTATCTGTAGCAAAGTTTTCATACATATAACCCAATAAATATTCATTAAATTGCTTTTAAAATATTTCACGGGTCCATTTTGTCAGCTGCATTCATCAAAATGGGTATACACACATTATAGCAAGGTATAGAACCATCGTGAGCAAAAATCATCACTACTAAAATCTTGACTTTTGCCAGATGTGGTGGCATATGACTATAAAGCCAGCACTCCGGAGACTGAGGCAAAAGGATTGCTGTGAGTTTGAGGTCAGCCTGGGCTACATGGTGCATTCAAGGCCAGCCTGAACTACATAGCAAGACCCTGTTTCCAAACAAACAAATGAGAAATAAAACCTTGATTTTCAATATGGAAGTAAAGATCTAATCTATTCCAATGTTTATAACGTAAGTACTATTATATGAGCATTTTCACCAATCTACACATTCATTGTGTAGGACCATCACAGGTACTGCAGCAACACTTGCCCTGGGTTCTACCAACACTGCACCTACTGGCCCTGGGCTCCAGTTCCACCAGGACACCACATGAATGCATATACACACTTGCCTACCATTCTTCCTGGTTTCTGTGATATAAGAAACACCACAAGAATCCTAAATACTCCTTAGGGCAGTGATGGTGGAAGTGCCAAACTGTAACCCAAAACTCAACTTAGCACAAAGTGGCAACACTGCAATTAAACCTGAATACTGAGATTTCAGTTTAGAAAATACGAGTCTTCATTAACATCTTTTACTTGAAAAGAAATATGTAACATGTGCTATAAGGTTTGCCACCACTGTCTTAGGGAGTGAGGAGAAAAGAACACCATCCAATAATCTAATCTCCAAGTATAATTACTGCAAATGGAGGTCACAAAACCATTGAACTATGTAGAAATATTATAAAATCTGTGTTACAAACGTGTATTAGATGGTTACCAGCCATCTAGTCAGATTATCCTGCACCTACTAAACAGTGGTATTGTTTTAAAGGTTAGTTATAAAGAGAAAAAAGAGAAAGGTTGGCATATGCTTGTAATCCCACCTACTTGGGAGGTTGAGCAGGAGGATTTCAAGTTCAATGCCGGCCTAGACAACTTAGTGATGAGTACATCGGTAGATGGATGAATGGAAGAAAGACAGAAGGGGCTGGGAATGCAGCCTAACCTATGGATCACTGTTCAATAGCCATACAAAAAAGTTTATATTCTGATGGGCAAAGATACATAAATTATTAATAGAGTCAAATAATTTCCATTTGAGGGAAAGGAAGTAAAAAGGGTATGTGTATTTACCAATTCCTCAGGATGAATGTATTTATTACATTATCTCAAACATATATTAATAAAAACATTTTATGAAAGAAATAATTTCAAGTTCATCTAAACAAAATCTTTTTTTTTTTAAATCATGTTCAGGATAACCATCATGGAGCGACAACTAAGCAGCTCAAAGCCAGGAAAGGCCTTCTAAAGGATATGACTGATAAAAGGTCAGCAGTAAGTATTGCTCAACTGCCTTCACAGTGTATAAAGTAACAACAGAAAATGCTCTTGATGGGAGATGGTCATGACTTATTTGAAAGGCAAAAAAAGGTGGCAAAGTAGCACTTGAAGAGTAATGACCAGCAAAGTGGGGAGAGGTATAAGAACTGACTGGATAAGGCCTTGTCTGAAAGTTACTCCAACACAGGAATGTTTTGATCTAAAACTGCTAAAAATAAATGGCAATGGAAAGCAGTGAGATTAGTTAGGATTCTTTGATAGTTTGAATAGCACAAGTGGTACTTTAGACTAAAGTAGTAACATGAAAATAGTAAAGTGATAGATGACAAAAATGTTAACACTCCCAGTCAAATGCTGGTGGGGCTGTGGGGAAAATGAAACACTTTTCCACTGTTGATGAGAGTGTACACTGGTACAGCCACTGTGGCAGTAGAGTGGAAAATGCTTAAAAAACTTAAGCTAGCCATTGAGACACATGCCTATAACCTGAGGACTCGGGAGCTTGTTGCAGGAAGACTGTTGTAAGTTCAAGGCTAGCCTGGGATACACAGTGAGTTCAAGGCCAATCTGAATTACACAGCAAGATCCTGTCTTGAAACAAAAACAAAAAAAATAAAAAATTAAAGCTAGAAATTCCAATCAGCCCAACTATTCCCATTGCTGGTATCTTCCTGAAAGAATTAAAAGTATCACCCCACATCAAAACTTTACACACCCATGTTTACACCAGCACAATTTGTAATAGCTAAATCTTGGAGAATGGCCCAAATGCCCAACCAATGAATACATAAAGACAAGGATTTCTCTATATAATGGAGTACTATTTTGCCATAAAGAAGGATAAGCCTGAGACCTTTTCTAGTCAAATGGATGCACCAAATCAGACACACATTTAAATACTGCACTACAGGGCCAGGGTTATACCTCAGTGATACGCTGCCTGCCTGGCAAGCAAAAGGTGATGAGTTCAATTCCAGGTTAAAAAAATAAAAAAAGGTGCCATACTTGCTAAATAAATACTTCACTGTTTCTGTGACAGGAGAAACTAAAAGTGTAAATAAGGACCAAAATGTATAATAGATACTGGAAAACAGAAAATGTTCATTCAAATGAGAAGAGGAACAAGAGAGGGGGAAAAAAGGGACAAGAAACAAGGAAAAAATGAAAACAAAACCAGCAAGATGTATCATATGCACAGATACTAATTTCCTATGATGAATATTATCATTATGTAAATCTAAAATGTACCATAAAATTAAAAAAAAACGCAAAAAAAAAATTTAATGCTCCCTGAACTACACTATATAAAGAATTAACCTACTTGGTGCTGTAACTTGTACTGTTGGCTTAAATTACTGTGTCTACTTAACAGTAAACATCCCCTTCCCAAAAAAACCTAGTATCAAATACTGTGACATTTAGATACATCACTCAGACAAATCACTCAGCCTACTGCACAGAATGAAGATGATTTTGCTTACCTGAAATAAAGGTTTAAATTAGAATTTGAAGAAAATAATGCAGAAACCTTGCACAGCTTCTATTCTTCAGTTCTATTCTACCATTCAATTGGTAACTATAATCACCTTCTCATAAATTTAGATATTGCTTCCCTGGCTAGATTACCATCATTTAGGGATGGTTTGTTTGTTTAATTCCCCCAAGTACAAGGCAGTGCTAGCTGCAAATAAGGTTGAGATTAAGAAAGTGCTTCTGAATTCATGTCTCTTCACTTTAGCTGTTAACAACTAAACCATTTTAATAAGAAACCTACAAATTTGCATGTAATCTAGGAGAATAAATCATTGCTGAATCAGTATTTTATAAAAAGGTCTAAATTGCTCATTCAGCCTCAGACAGTCCACAAGATACTCAAAGCAAAAGTGGCTCAAAAAAACAAAAGCTGCAGAAATAACTTGTCTAAAATTGACTGTACAGCCGGGCGTGGTGGCGCACGCCTTTAATCCCAGCACTCGGGAGGCTGAGGTAGGCAGAGCGTTGTGAGCTCGAGGCCGGCTTGGGCTGCAACGCGAGCACAAGGCCGGCCTGAGCTACATAGTGCGACCCTGCCTCAAAAAACTAGGGCCGGGAGTTTGGCTCAGTGCCTTAAGCGCCTGCTCTGGCAGGCGTGAGGTTGTGAGTTCTATCCCCGGTGCCGCAAAAAAAGAAAATAAAAAAAATAAAATAAAATAAAATTGACTGTACAAACTTCGTGAGGTGGTACGTGGCTATAGTCCCAGCACTCAAGCTGAGGTATGAAGACCACCATAATGGCCAGTCTGAACTACAAAGCAAGATTCTCTCAAAAAACCAAAAATCAGGCCAGACCTAGTGGCACACTCAGGAGGCTGAGGCAGGAGGATCTCCACAAATTTGAGGCCAGTTTGGCCTACAGTGAGTTCAAAACCAGCTTGAACTATATAGTGAGACTCGACCCCAACAAATGAGGCAGAGACAGAGACAGACACAGAGAACTTTGTCAACCAGAAAAACCCAACTTCATCATATAAATGAAAAGGCCATGTGAACTGTCACTGTCCCCACTATTCACGACATGTTCTCATTTCGAGGGTAAGCAGTAATCTAAATCCTTAAAACTTGTGTTACATGCCTCGACAAAGATCCCACCCTTTTAAAAAGTCCTCCAATCATCTCTGAAATACAAATAATGCAAAAGAGATAGTTCCCCAACATTTAGTTGTGTATACCTAGAATGAAGCTTCAATTATATAAGAATACATCTTGGTTAAAATTGTAACTCAAATAGAACCTGAATACATGGTGGGAAGTGGGGTCAATAATACTCCCTTATGGAATACATGTAAGGAAATACCCATCTCCAGAAATAGAAAATAGCAAAAACCACTCAAATCAATTTGAGTTTTGTATTCTCTCTACAATGTTTCATTACTTCATTTCCTTTTACTGTTGTATCACAGCAAAACTTTCCAAATACTATCCATTGTAAAGAACTCTTTAAAAAAAAAAAATCCAATTGTCCCAGTTAATATATACTACTGCCACCAAAAAGATCTTTTAAAAGACACCAAAGTTTAAAATTAAAAAAAAAAAAAAAAAAGACACCAAATTGGTGGGGCTGGGCATTTAGCTCTGTGGCACAAGTATCTGCCCGAAAGCATAAGATCGTGCGTGCGTTCGATCCCCAGTACCTAAAATAACATAAAAGACACCAAACCATAAAGTCCTCTGCTTACTAGGGTAGTAAAAATTATTCTCCTAGGTTAAGAACTCACCACAACAGAGAAACCCAGAAAGAGTGAAAAATCGCTTAGGAAAAGAATTAGTTCCTAGATCAATAAAAAAGACTTCTTGATTACAGATGTTTCTGTATTAACAGTTAAAATACGTATGTTAAATTCATATTAATACCGTAATACCTCAGTTCACAAATGCTTCTGATCACAAACAATTCACCTTCAAACAAAAGAGTTTTAACAAAATTTTGCTTCCAATCATAAACTCCACATTGGGTGACAAAACAACCACAGCCATCTTTCCCATACAAACAGCCATTTTTCCCCAAAATCATAAAACAAATGAAATTTATGAACTGAGGTACCACTGGATATATTAATAACAGAACATATATAATATGGCAATATAATTATGAACTGTAATATAATGAACCAAGACAACTGTCTAAACAAAAATGTTTCAAACTGGGCATGGTGGCACTCGCCTATAATCCCAGCACTCGGGTGGCTGAGGCAGAAGCCAAGTTCAAGGTCAGTTTGGGCTATACATAGTGACTTCAAGGCTAGCCTGAACTACAAAGCAAGACCTGTCTCAAAAAAAAAAAAAGGATGTTTCAATTCTGAGGAGCATTCAAAATCATATTATTTATGAGTTTTAAATGATTTTCCTCTACTGATACAAGGTTTCTAGAAATATCCACAGGTTCTAGTGAAAACCTACCATAGTATGGCCACAAGAATTAAGTAACCTAAGCCGGGCATGCCTTTAATCCCAGCACTGGGGAGGCTGAGGTAGTTGGAGCGTTGTGAGTTCGAGGCCAGTTTGGGCTACAATGCGAGCGCAAGGCTGGCCTGAGCCTCAAAAAACCAGGGCTGGGAGTTTGGCTCAGTGGCTTAAGCACCTGCCCTGGCAGGTGCGAGGTTGTGAGTTCAAACCCCGGTGCCTCAAAAAAAACCAAACAAACAAACAAAAAAAAAACTAAGTAACCTAAAATGTTAATTTAATGTTAAAAAGCAGATCTGACATCGCTGGTTAAATTCCTTATTAGCTTTTTGTAGTAAGAGAGCTCATTGCCACCTCAATTAATTCTGCATTTTCACATTAAAATTTACTGCTACTTGGGTTTTTTAAAAAATTTAGGGGAAAAAAAAATTTAGGGCACAGTGCAGCTTCCCTGTAATCCCAGCCCTCTGAAGAACTGACATACAAGCATAAAAGTTCAAGTTCACTTTGGGCAATTTAGCGACTGAGTTTCTAGTTCAAAAAATTAAAAGAATGGGGATATAGCTCAAGTGTGAAGGCCTGGGTTCACTCCTCAATACCACGAAAACAAAACGTAGTACTACCTTATCACTATTCAGCAAAAATGTTCTTTTAGATTAATCTGATAGGGCTGGGGATTCAGTTCAGCAGCACAGCACCTGCCTGGCAATCACAAGGTTCTGAGTTTGAATCCCGTACTGAAAAAAAAAAAAATTAGATTTATCTGATAATTTCTCAAGTACCTATTTCTAGAGTTCAACAAGATGTCTTTTATTTGAACTGCAGAAGCTCAAAGGGTACCAGATTGCCAGTGAATGGATGCCCCATAGAGCTACATATCCTCTTTTTTTTTTTTTTTTTTTTGCGGCACCAGAAATTGAACTCACAACCTCGCACCTATCAGACAGGCACTTAAGTCACTGAGCCAAACTCCCGGTCCTGGTTTTTTGAGGCAGGGTCAACACTGTGTAGCTCAGGCCGGCCTTGCACTTGCATTGTAGCCCAAGCGGGCCTCGAACTCACAACGCTCCTCCTATCTCAGCCTCCCGAGTGCTGGGATTAAAGTGCTGGGATTAAAGGCGTGCGCCACCACGCCCGGCTACATATCCTCTTTAAAATAGGAAATATTGCTTCAAAGGAAGTCAGCCATAATTTTAAAATATCTACCTCTTTTTTTGACTTATTAAAACAGGATGCTGACTTCAAACTCATGGCAATCCTCCTGCCTCAGCCTCCTAAATGCTGGGATTACAGACATGTTCCACCATGCCAACCAACGCACTGAGCAAGTATTTAATTAATGCTTTCCCACCCTACCACCAAGACAGGGTCTCACTGCGTAGCCCAGGCTGGCCTCATGGTGAGCCTCTTGCCTCAGCTTTCCCAGTCCTGGGATTAAAGATATGTGCCATCAACCTGACTTAATGAATTCTCTTTAAAGAGACTTCTCTTCAGTCAAGTATGTGGCACACGCTTTTAATCCCAGCACTCGGGAGGCTGAGGTAGGTGGAGCGTTGTGAGTTCAAGGCCAGCTTGGGCTACATAGTGTGACCCTGTCTCAAAAAACTAGGTCCTGGAGTTTGGCTCAGTGGCTTAAGCACTTGTCTGGCAGGCGCAAGGTTGTGATTTCAATCCCCAGTGCCACAAAAATAAATAAACAAAGAAAGAAAGAAAGAAAAACAGACAAACTTCTCTTCTTTCACAAACCACACTTTTCTAATGTTAAACCTACAGTATACCCAACTGTGTGTATGGAACAATTAAAGCCCAACTTAGGTACAACAAACTAAGCAACACAGAGGAGCTAAATAAAGTATACTTAGTTTTCGCCTTAAAATGGGATACAGGTTGAGCATCCCTAACCTGAGAATCAGAAATGCAAACAAGGCTGGGAGTGGCAGTGCATACCTGTGATCACAGCACTAACGAGGGAGGCTGAGGTAGCAGGATCATGTGAGTTCAAGGATAGCCTGGGCTACATAATGAATTCAAAGATAGCCTGGGCTATATAATGAGTTCAAGGATAGCCTGGACTACATAGAGACCCTGTCTCAAAAACAAAAACAAAAAAAGTAAACAAGATGCAAAGTTTCAAATTTTAGCCTACATTGTAGTATAATGCCTATAAACCAAACACTGGAGAGGCTGAGGCAGGAGGGTATGAAGTTCAGAACCAGCCTGGGCAATTGAGGAACTCACCCAGATACTGTTTCAAATACTGAAGGGCCAGAGATGCAGCGCAGTGTGAAGATTCTGGGCTCAACCCCTAGCACACCAAAAAAGTTTCAGATTTTGAAACATTTCAGATTTTTTGATTAGGAATGCTCAACTGCTAAACACCTATGCAAACATCCCCCAAAATTCAAAAATGCCCTGAAATATGTCTGGTAAAATTGAAAATACCAACTGCTTTGAATAAGGAATACTCAACCTATGTATCTGATAGTAAGGAAAGGGAAAAAAAATTTTCAGGTGAAATGAGCCTGAAGATTTCGTTTGCTTAGAATTAAATCACAAAAATCACAAGCCAGTGAAATTTAACAAACATCTGCCATAGGTGAGCTATCAAAATTTCCTCCCCAGTAGTATTTCTTAGTACATCTACTGGTTTAAAGTCACCACTGGCTCTTAAACTTTATTACTGTAGAAACCTTTACTCACAGAATTTATGTAAACTAGTTTAAAGTTAAAACAAGCCACAACTTGCAACAAATTTTTTAAACACAGCTAGATCTTCACCAAACATGTTTTTTTCTAAATCAAATACTGCCACTCACCACAAAATCTTTTATTTCATTATCTAAAAATTTATCATCAGAATGTCTGTGAATTTTTGAAAAGGAATGATCCAAGTGTGGCCAGAAACTATGGAGGTCCTATTACTATTACTTTCTTAAACATTCCACAGTGCTGTAAATTTAAGCATACAAATAAAAATATTATTATGCTGGATGTCTCAAGAACCATTACCTAGAATTTTTCCACATACTACTTTTTATCAACTATCCATGCAAAGAATGTTGATACAGAGAAAGTCAAATATTACTCTTATAGCATCATAAGAAAAAAGCAAGTATTAAAGACAGTTAATGTGAATACTGGAGGGAAAAAAACTTACCAATTTAACAGCCTCCTGTGCTGCTTCTTTTGTACAAAAAGTGACAAACGCATAACCTCTATTGAGACCAGTGAGTGGATCCATCATTAGACGAAGATCCCATATAGGTCCAGCTTTTTCAAATAAAGGAACAAGCTCATCTTCAAATAGATCTCTTGGGATCTTCCCCACAAATATCTGTAAATTAAATATAAAATAAAAACCATGAAGAATTCTTTAGGAAACCAGATACCTACACTTTTACTACAAAAGGTACAAGTTTAATTTCTTTACCTCAGTGCCAACAGAAGGCTGCTGACCTGAATAAACGGAATCTGGAGGTGGTCCCCCATACTTCCTTTGCCCAGTGGTCACATCAAGTGTGTAGCCTGTTCTTTCCAAGAGTGCCTTGAAAAGTTCAAATGTTATTAATATTAATACATTTTACTCACAAGATCACACCTGCATATTCAGTAGTTAAAAAATCAACCTTGTTCATATCTTTTCAATTATCTTAGCAACATTCCTCCATAAACCAGTTCAGGGGGGGGGTCTGTTTCTGAATTTCCTCATTAATAAGTACATTTTATAACCCAAGCTTATTGTCAAAATTTCGAATGCTGTGTCAAGTACTTTCTAGTCTTCTTCAACTACTTACTCAGGACATGTTATCTACACTGTTAATGTCACCTAAAAAGATGTGTCTAATTTGGTTCCTCTGGACTTCTTACCCAACAAATTCCCCATACCCTAAACTGTAGGCACACACTGCCATTCTGGTCATTTTGCAGACCTCTGAAAGTATTATACTTCCCATACCAAGTCTAGAAACTTGGAAGGTAAAGGAAAAAACATTATTTGACATTAAAATATGCCTCATAAGTCAGCATGGAACATTCAGAAAAAAAACAGATCCAAAACGTCATGAAATTGCAACACTGTACTTAACTTCTACATCTTTTTCACTGAAAGTAAATTGCTAAAGTTTAGGAAGCTCACTGAACTCAGAATTAGGAGTTTCTCGTCATTTCTTATATGTAAAGGTGCCAAAGTAGGAGCTCATCAAGCTTTAAAGAAAAGACAAGATTTTCCATCTACACCACAAAACTAGTTTTTCTAAATAACAAAACAGATCTGTCAGCTGGTAACTGAAATAAAAAGACCTCATACTAGCTAGGCACATAATAAAACATACTAAGATGTGTTAAATGACATGGGGGTCAGGTCACCTCAGTCTCCAAAAATAAGAACATTAAATACAAAATTACCAGCATGGGGATATATCAGTAGCAAGCTTGAGGCCCTGAGTTTGATCCCCAGTACCCAGAAACAAAAAAAGTATTTATAAGAAAAAATAACTCTTTATAAGAAAAGGGTTCACAAAAAGCTATGCAGTCTAATTTTTCTGTAACATTCAAATATGACCACTGAAAGGTGAATCAAAGTGACAAGAAAACTAAAACTCAACCTATGACTATAAAAATCTATCATCGCAGGGCACAGTGATGCATACCTGTAATCCCAAACACTTAGGAGGCTGAGGCAGGAGAATTATTTTGAGTTTGAGGCCAGCCTGGATTACACAGTGTGAGTTCAAGGCCAGCCTGGGCTACATAGCAAGACCATCTTTTAAAAAAACCAATGACTATCAGATGAACTGAATCATAAAACTGCTCATTTTCCCTTTTTCTCATATATACTCCCTATGCTGTAAAAATTTACGCCTTTTTCATCTTAATCTTCACATGATCCCAGTAACACCTTTTGTCAATATTAAAAGAAACAAGGCTGGGTATAGTGACACACACCTAAAATCCCAGCACTTGAGAGGCTGAATCAGCATTACTGAGTTCAAGGCCAGACTGATCTACATAGTGAGTTCAAGGCAAGCCTGAACTACATAGCAAGATTCTGTCTCAAAAAAATTTATTATTTCCTGCCAAACATCCTACAAAAATTTTTATTTTTTGGTCACACTTTCTAAGTCTTATTAAAGGTTTAAGCCACTTCCTCCCAAAAACTGAATTGAAAGTCACACAAACTAATTTTCATAAAATTTTAAACTCAATTTCCCAACATACTCTTAATTACAACTGGCACAACTAAACCCCATTTTTAATGGAGAAACTCAATTATAGTTCAAATTCAATTCATTCCAACCACCTCAAATTCATGACAGTAACACTACCTATATCCTATGCTTTCCTCTTTCTATATCATTAAAATATTACCCAATATCTATGCCCCTTTTGGTTTGGTTTTGTTGAGACAAGGTCTTTCTATGTAGTTCAGCCTGGCTTTGCACTCACTCTGTAACCACGGCTGGCCTTGAACTTGAGGCTATCCTCCTGCCTCGGCCTCCCTGGGTTGGGATTAGAGGCGTGTACCACCACAACCTGCCCCTGTGCCCTTCTTAATAACTCATCTTCTTAAACTATAATCCTTAGTCCAAGAACAATGTCATACTATCAACATCAAGTTAAAAACAAACATGAATCTTATTTTTAATAAACAAAGATCAAAACCTAACAACTCCAGACAAACCAATCTTTCATAAAATTTAAGAGCCTTTTACTGCTCTCAACTTGTTTCCTTATTTACATGTCCACACTGAACAACTCAGTACTGTTAAAAACCACTTTCAGAAATAAACAAGATAGCCAATCAGGCATGGTGGTGCACACCTGTGACCCTATTACTTGGGAAGCCGAGACAAGAGGATCACCAGGAGTTCCAGGCCAGCCTAGGCTACATAGGAAGTTCAAGACAGGCTGAACTGCATAGGAGACCCTATCTCAAAAAAAATAAACACCATAACCTCAATAAGCCACACTAATAGAAAAGTCAGTGTCAGAATTCTAAATGCACTAAGGGTTGAGCTCCTAAAAGAATCAGTCAATTGCTAAGTGTACACCTGCCACCCGCATAAGGTAATTGGTTCCCTATCACTTTGGTTTGACTGTTAGTAACCTGACCTTGCACCTTTTCAACTGCTTATTTGAACCATTAGAAGCTCAGATTTAGGAGCCAGGAGTGTTGGTGCACACCTGTAATCCCAGAACTCAAGAAGTTGAGGCAGGAGGACTGCTGCAAGTTTGAGGCCAGCCTGAACTTTATGAGACAGTCTCCCACCCCACAAAAAAGCACAGATTTTATCATTAGATGGGTTGTTTAAAATGGCAGAATACTTGTGAAAATACTAATTGGAAAAGATTAAGGATACTAAAAACATATACATCCAGGTCACACCCGAAGAATATTTACCAAAACTAGAAAACAAGAGTTTTAAGACATACCTTAATTTTTGCCTCATCTGGTCCTTTACTAGAGTCTGCTACTTTGGTCCCCTGTTTTTCTCTCTGCCTGTAAGTCTTCATGACTCCACATAAAAAGGCACTTTTGTTCTGCAAAGAAATTTTCCATTCATACTTAAAAACGTTCTCATTTCCATCTAACAAAATTTAAATGAGCACATCAAAAATAATAAAAATTTGTTCATTCTTTCTATACTGAGGTTAAACATTACCTGAACATGAGAGAGATCACTGTCTTTAAACTGTTGAAGAACTGCCAATGCGCCGTCTTCATTGAACTCTTTTAAAGCTTCGATAGCTCTTTCATCTAAATCACTATGTGCAACTAGCCCTGGAGAAGAGAAAACTTAATTAGTTATCAACTTCTAACATTTTTAGAAAAGTATTTCCCCCTCAAGATCCTTTTGCCACTACAGATATACATTACAATCCTACTCCTGTATCTACACAGTGAAAAACACATATACTTAAGTCCTTCCGAACTAAAGGCCTCTCAACCACACTTACAAGGAGCCGATTTTACATCATGCTTTGTGTCCAATTACAGTTCTGAACATTACAGTATTTCTACAGTAAATGTAGACTTACAAATCCTAAAGAAAACCAAAGAAGTACCAAACATGACAACTGAATCTGTACTCAACTCCAAGTACCACTAGAAAAAAGCACCACCACACCAATAAGACAGAGAATACATCTACAACTACCAAGTTATTTAACAAGAATCCTACTATAAAAATACCCAAAAAAGTCACATGATCTGTTTCCAACATTTAGCAGCTGTTATGACTACCATATACTTATCCAACAGACCGCCAGCCTTTCCCTAGGGAGGGCCTACACCTCTTCCCTCCCTCTCTGCACCTTAACCTCTACCTCAAACCTAAATCACCTATCAGAACAAGGCAAAGTTCCAGTTCCCACACTTAATTGGAAACCACAAAAAGTTGCTATTTTAGCTCAAAGCCAGAAATCCAATAGAGAAATTTCATAATGTAATTTTGCAAGTGTTAGTTCTTACCTGCAACGTAAATTTCATCTAGTTTTTCAGCAACTTTCTGTGGTAAACCAGCATCAAGCAATGTCTGAAAATTTTCTGAATGGATAACTGCAGAAGTAGTATCCATGGGCTCTTCAGTACCATTTCCATTAACATGTTCTGTAGCCATGTTTCCAGAGATCTGTTCAAACGCAATAAGCAAAATTAAACTAGGATCTTCAAAAAGAATAGAGGACAATATAAGAGCCCCAATCTTTACTTTCTCTACCACTCACTACACCAGCAAGCCTGCACCTCCCTTGAAAGAAACCTTAAAGTCACCAATCGCCTGACAGGCCAGATTTAGAGCGGAGCACAGAAGGACCAATTCACTATTTTCTTCCTGAGCACCACCCCTAAACTCACCTGCTATCACTCCCTAGGAAAAACCGGATTACAAATGAAGCCCAATCAGTAAGAGGACCAGTCAGAGTGCCACATGCAGTTGTTCCCTTACGGAGAATAAGGTGTGCGAGAATAAAGCAAAGCTGGGCTTGTCCCTCTCCAAGGTAAACCCCCAAAGTGCGCTTTTCCCGCCTGCCGCTTATAGATCAGTAACAACAGCCAGCGAAGAACAAAGCGCTCACACAAGCCACCTACCCACCACCCAATTTCTCCACCCTTCACCCCCACACCCCAAAATCCGCCCCCGACTCCGCACCCAGAGCGGCAGTCTCACCAATGCGGCCGCCAGGAGCCCATTAGAAACACGTGCTCTGCGCCTTCAAATGTCCTACAACTTCCTTCAACGGAAACCCACGGAATCCCAGGCCAAGACGACCGTCACCGGCTCCCATCACCCCGCAGCCGCGGTCGGAGCCCCCAAAAAGCTGCAGCACCACAACCTCGCCCCTCAATACCGAGGCTGCGGCGGCGCCAGGCCACGGGCATTCCCCGCCCCCCAGCGCCGCCGACTCCACCGTGACACATGGCTCCCTGCCTCGGGCGCTCCCTGGGCGCCGGCGACCCCGGCCTCCAGCCCGGCCGAGACGTGACCCGCGGCGCGCGGTGCAACCCCCACCCCGCGATCCTGGGTGCAGTGACTGCGGCGCCGCGTCCCGCGACAGCTCCACGCCCGCGAGACCCCGAGCACCGCCCCAGCCCGGCGCCCGGCTGCGGGACAAGACCGGCTCCTCTCCGCCCACTCCCGCGGCGAGGGCCACGACAGCACCAAGTCCGCCGCCGCTCACGGTCCGCGTGGGCCACGAAGCCACCTCCTCCCGGAGCACCACAGACAAAGCCCGAGCAGCGGCAGCACATGGAGGGGAGGAAGTGGCGGCGCGGCCGCGGCCTACTAGAGGCAGCCCCAGTCAACGTGCTCCTCTCCCTCTTGGAATCCATTTTCCAGAAAAGCCGGTTTCCCCCCGCGCCGCCCTCCCCAAGCTCACTCCACAATGTCACGGAGCTCCCCTCCCAGAGCCAGGTCGTTACCTCCCCGTTGGGCTGCGGCGAAGGAATCCTGTCCGAGGGAATCGGGTTGCGGGAAACGCGTGCTCGCTGTTCCCTGTGTCCGGCGCGAGTGGAGCTGTTGTAAAATGGCGGCCGAAGCTCACGCCGCTGGCAGCAAACCCGATCCAGTTCCACTCGCCTCCGAGCGCGCTCCCGGTGCGCGCGCGCGCCCCCGCGTGACCCCCCCTTCCCTCCCCTCCCTCGCGCGTCCGCTTTTCTCACTCACTCCCTCAGCCCCTGCCCTCCTCCAGCTCCTCCTTCTCCCCCTACCACCTCCACCAGCCTCCGTCCGCCTCCTTCTCTCGGTCTTTCTTCTCCCTCTCCCTGCTCCTCCCCCCCACCGCTCGTAGTGCTGTCCACGGCCGCTCAGGCACGAGAGGCCGCCTTTCCCCTCCTCGCTTGCACTCTCTCAAACGCTCCCTCTCTCGCTCGCTCGCTCGCTCTCTCTCGGCCCCGTCCCTCAGTCCCTGCCGAGTAGGCTCCTCTCTTTCTCTCTCCCGCGCTGACGTGACGACGTAGCCGACGCCTCGGGACGCGCGCCCGCGTGCCCCGCCCCCACGTCGCGTTACCTCCCTCGCTCCTCAACCGGGGTGGGGGGGCAGAGACCCCGCCCTTCCGTTCCAACAGCGGCTGAGGGGCTGAGTGAATGAGAGGCCCGCCCCTTCCCCTCCCGACACTCCCTCCCACTCCCCGCCAGGCGGGGCGGGCCGGCTCTGCGTGTCCCACTCGTTCTCCTTTGTCAGGAGACAGGCATCTCCCCACCCCGCCCCGCCCCACCCCCACCGCAGCCCCACGCGCACGCCGCCCCCACCGACTCCCGTCGCCCTATCCCCGCACGGGCCTGGGAAGCACGGGGTGAGCAGGGGGCGCGGAGGGCGGCCCCCCGAGGGCACCCACCGGTCCGCGCGCCGCCCGCCGCGGCGCAGCCGTTCCAAGCGGTGTCCACGCTGCCGACACCCCGCGCTCTCCTGCTCGGGAAGCAGCAGGCGCACGTGTCCCCCGGGGCGGGGCGAGGCAGACAATGGGGCCGCGGGGGAGGGAAGCGGCGCGGAGCCCCGCGGACCTTTGGTCCTCCGGGTCGGCCAGCGAGAGCGCTGGAGGCGTCCCAGGGAGACCCGGGTTCCCCGCCGGACAATGGGCTTTCCCGGCGCCCGCGCCCGCGCGGCTCCGCTCTCCCCGAGAAGCCCGGGTGGAGGGAGGGGCGGCCGCGCTAGGCTAGGAAACCCCGGCGCGCTGAGGGGGACGGGGAGCGGCGCCCGCCTGGATGACACGAAGGCCAGATTTGGAAGCGAAAACGCCGGGTGGTTTAGGGTTGTGCAATACTCCGTTTCTGTCCCTGGCCTTTTAAGCAGTTAAGGGCTCCTCCTGGCACAGTTTGAGCAACTTGAAGCAGCACAAAGCTGCGTGGTGAGGACGACTGTGAGGAAATATCTGTGTTTCTTTTCAAAATCTTGGCAACTAAATCTTATGCGAAGTGACATTTCCTTTGTAACCGCTTACTAGGTACAAGAAAGACAAGACAAAGGCATTTGAATTCCAGACGCGCTGTGGATACTAATTTTATCTAACGTACCTTTAATGGAAAGTACTACATACTTTTGCTATAAAAGTTTTTTGCGGTGTGTTTGCGCCACTGGAAATTGAACGCAGGGCCTGGCACGTGCTAGGCACAACTACCACTGAGCTACATTCCCCGCCCCTTTTTTAGACAAAATCTTCAACCTGGAATCCTGTCGCAGCCTCCCAAGTGGCTCTGGTTGCAGGCTTTCGCCACCACGAGGGGCTGAAAAGCTTACTTTAGAGATTTTACTGGTTCACCAGATGAGCTGTAGCTTATGATAACAGCAGTTGTTCGAGGAAGACTTAAATAAGCACTCTTCAAAGTGCAGGAGCGCATAAAATAGGATTGTTTTCATAGGCATCTGAATCCATATTGGCCAAGGGACTATGGTGTTTACTAAAGAACTGAGCTCTCCATTACCTAAAATCGCTTAATATCAAACATATCACTATGATACTAGGCTCTAGGATTTTAGTTAATAATGCAAAGGTCGTGGGCAATGATATAAATGAAAACAACCAAAATATTTAATAGAAAAATATTACAGGGTAAGGAAGACAATAGGTGATTAATGTACAGTGTTCTTTATTTAGAGTGTCCTATCAAAGTTCCTTTTTTAATTTTAATTTTTATTCACATTTGCAGTGTATAATAAGCTATATTTCTAGGCTTCATCATGATGAATTGGCACATGTACATACATCTGGACTCTACTGCCCTTTGCCTTTCCCCTTTCTCTCCCTTCTCTCCATCTCTTGGTCACCTCAAAGTTTTTTCTGTTTTGTTTGTTTTTTGAGGTAAGGTCTCCCTAGGTAGCCCGGACTGGCCTCAAATTCACTACAGCTTCCCAAGTGCTGGCCTCAAATCCGTAACAATCCTGGCTCAGCCTCCGAAGTGCTAGGATTACAGGTGTGCACCACCACTGCCCGCCAAAGTTCCTTTTTAAAAGTGTGTCTACCGCGTTTTGAAATGTTTTAATTTTTTGCTTTGTTTTGTTTCGTTTTGTCTTGCTTTGTTTTTCTCCTTGAAAGAAAATGGACTGAATTTGAGGGAAAAAAAGTGTATCTAGGTGAGCAATGTCTTCAAAAACTCCCAAATGAAAATCTCTACCTCTTTTCTGACCTCATACTCCTTTCTGTACCATGCCAATTTTATGTGGACTTTCTGGTATTCTAAATCAATGTCAAATTTCTGGTATTTCAACCATTTGAAAACTGAGCTCCTGATCTTTCCCCTAATTCCCACCGCAGTACCACAAGCCCTTGTACTGAAGAATGTGCCCAGGATATTCATACTGAGCTACCTCCACAGGTTGCAGGGCGCCCCCCCCCGCTTTTTTTTTTTTTTTTCAAAAATTGTCCAGAGCCTGGCATGGTGCACGCCTATAATCCAGCACTTGGGAGGCTGAGGCAGGAGGATTGCCACAAGTTCAGTCAGCCGGGGCTACATAGTTCAAGACTAGCCTGGACTACACAGGGAGAGTAGTCTCAAATAACAGTAACTAACTAAATAAATGATAAATGTTTTTAAAAGCACCCAAACTGAGACTCTTGCCTCAGCCTCCCAGCAGTCCTCTAGCCTCAGCCTCCCAGATGCTGGGATTATAGGCTTTTACCACCACAAAATCACCCAAGCATCCAGCAGTGTAACTGGAAAAGGAGTTGACTAGTACTCTTCCTTCTCCCCACTGTCACATCAGTGAATTAAATACTGTCAATTCTGTCTCCCAAATGTATCTCCATGGGCCTGGCGTGGTGGTGCATGCCTTCAATCCCAGCACTCAGGAGGCTCAGGTAGGAGGAGCGTTGTGGGTTCGAGACGAGCTGCCCTACAACGCAAGCGCAAGGCCGGCCTGAGCTACATAGTGCGACCCTGCCTTAAAAAACTCGGGCCGGGAGTTTGGCTCAGTGGCTTAAGCGCCTGCCTGGCAGGCGCGAGGTTATGAGTTCGATCCCTAGTGCCACACACACACACACACACAAAAAAATATATATATATATACACACATACATATATATCTTCATGTCTAGGCTGAAACCACCCCCCAAAAAAGCCACTGTCATTTACCATGCACATTGATATAGCCTCCTGATTTCTACACTCTTCTAAGTGTCCTGATCATTCAAAGCAAACCACCACCACCCCTTTTCACTTTCCTTCTCAATTGCAAATTAGGGCCTATGGAGCATTTGTTTGAAACCCTCTAGTACTGCTTTCCATGAAAGAGGCCCTGGATTCAACCCCAGCACTCCCCCTAAAGTAAAGCAACATGCACCAAAAAAACAAAACAGAACAAAAAATCTTGATTGATTCCCATCACACATAGGAGAAAAACCTAAATAGTTAAGGCTCTCCAAAAGCTGTCTCCCTCAATTCAGTCAGTTTTCT